>JAVQJD010086799.1:0-19433 GCA_036023655.1 Nannoperca australis
TGTTTAGAGAATCTAGAAAAGTAGAACATTTTGAAAAACAATAAATTAAATACAGTGAAATACAACATTTTTGGTGGCCTCCCATTACAACAGCACAGCTCGTTAAACAAAAGCAATCTAGCTCAAACATAACATTACTGCTATCACTAAGACGGAAGTTATGTGTAAAGACATTCGTACCGACTTTCTCCTTCAAAACAGCCTCTCTCGTTAACTGACGGCATGTTGCCAAGCTGTCACTCCAATTAAAACTGGCCAATAGAAACGTGTCATTCATCTTTCAGCGTAGGTCCCGCCCACGGAATAAAGCGGAATCGGAAGCAAAACTTTTAGATTCGTAAGCAAAACTTTTAGATTCGTAAGCAAAACTTTTAGATTTGCAAGCAAAATTTTGGGGTTTGCAAGCAAAAGTGTAGAAAGTTTCTCTCTCAAACAATTTTTTTGACTGCATAAAAAAGAAACAAAAATAGCTCCATACTCTGGCACATTCTAATGCCACTATCCCAACATATATAGTGTATAAGTGTTGTTCGTGGTTTGCAAATGGATCTGCAAATGCTCAGAGCTGCCTTCAAATTTTCAACAGTGTGCTGTTTTCATTCGCTCATTAAATCCCAGTGTCTATTTTTATGATACTCTTACAGGAGTAGGTGGCAACAAAAAGAGAGGAAAGTGTCTTTGAATTTGACAAAACTCTGATTATTGAAAAGTTTGGTTAGTATGTAAACAGGCAGAACTATAATAGAGATATAACTGGCTTTGGCTACACAGGCAATACTTTGTTGGATCAGTTCATTGTTAGCTTTAGTCTTTTCATTGGATTTGTTGAAAATAAGAAAAAAAACAAGGTTGTCCTTTAATTGATCTATTTTCATAATCTTAGCAGTCACAGTAATTTATTTTGTGTCCAGAAAACACACAGAATTAAGAGGTGAAAAAAGAGAGGAAGAGTAAAGAGAGGGAACATAGAAAAATAAGGGTACAAGAGGTGGGGTTCATGAAGACAAGGATAGATGGAATGTGAGAGCAACAGAAAGATGGAGAGCACACCTGGCTCGTGTTGACCGATTTCATTGGTGAATGGAGAGAGACACTGGGGAGGAGAACAGGGTGGGGCGGGGGGGAGTAGGGAGCAAGAGGAGAAGGGCGAGTAAAGTGAGTAACGGTCGTCTCCATGGTAAAGCAGTGGTTGTCATGGTTACCCACAGAGCCTGGGTCAGCGGCTTCAGGAATGTGCATGCACGCACAGGCTTACACACACACACACACACACACACAGGCTTACACACACGCTGGTCATTATTTTCTCTCTCTCTTTTGTGTGTTTATGTGTGTGTGCGATGACAGATGAGACCTGTTGTCAGAGTCACCAAGAAGCGTGAATGTCAACGCTTCGGGAAGTAACAAAAGAGGTGTGTGTTTTTAGTGTTTGTCAGAATGAAAAAGAGGCATTAAGTGTGCGTTATTTCATCTTTTTGTTTCCTTCCTTTCGGTGTTACAAACACATGTATGCATCTTGTGTTGTGTTTGTGTAGGTCTGTGTGGCCGGGTCAAATAGGTTCATAGCAAAAAGGGGTGACAAGACAACTGTGACTCGACTGAAGCTACCACATGCAGGTGCCCTGGCTGTTGGTGGATGTTTTTGTGAGTGTGTTGTGTGTGTGTGAGAGAGAGAGTGTGTTTGTGAGTGTGTGTTTAACACAGCAAGGAGCACAAGTTAACCAATGTGCACTGCTGTGCTGCCATTCCTGTATCAAAAAAACATCAAAATCGTTTTTGCAAGTTGTGGTAAAGCACATAGAGACAAACACACACGCACACACACACACACACGCACGAGTCCCCGCCTCCAGACATGCTCACCCGAGCAGAAAATCAGAAGTTCAAGCAAGAAATTCACTCACTATTTACCCAGCATCCTTCCAGTACATTTAGGCTTCAACTGTGATTCACATGATTACCATGACGTGCAGGTACGCCACTAACACGCCACATCACACTGCTCTAACGTGCTCTAATGTGTTTGGATGCATGTTTTTTATTGATGTGCCTCCCATTTGAACCATACCACCAGCATACCACTGGTTCAACTTATTCTAACCCCACCTGCTCTAAAGCCCCGGGATCCAACGAACTGCGCAGAGATCTAAAAACTGTAATATGTACAATTTTCACACTGGAGTAACAGGATAAGTGTATAATAAATGTGTTTGTGCCTAGTTTTCTTTTGCCGTGCTGCCAAAAGAAGAGCTAAAAGAAAATACCCTACAGCATGATAATAATAGGTATGTAAGCTTTCTAATGAATCAAAATCGGATTTATGGCCATGTAGGTTTTTCACATAAAAGGAACTTGCTTTGGTAGATTGTTGCATAAATAAGCATAGTAGAGGGGGAAAATGCAGTTATAGTGTAAGCATTAGCTTGCTAATGTCAATGTTAGCATGTTACCAATAATGTAATCATGTAACACAGCGGGCCAACACCTTTACACTGATATGTTCGTATGATAACAGACTATGCATAGCTGGGACTGATAACAGTTGAGCCAAGTTTGACAATGTAGATATCAGCCTGACAAGCAGGGTTGTTTTTCCAACCGGCCACTCAATTTCTTCATCTGCCACTTCTGAACACCAAGTCAGTGGGATCTAGCTATTCTTAACACACACACACACACACACACACACACACACACACATACAAGAAAAACCCATCTGCCTTGGTAGCTGACCTGAAATCTTTACCTGCCAGAGTCAACATTTACCCTGTATTTGGCAGGTGGCAGGTGCTGATTTCATTCCCTGCTGACAAGCTAAGTCTGAGACGTCCTAAAATGCCCACCCTATAGAGGATAGACTGTTCTGAATTGGGTAACATGGCCATTCCTCCGAAACTCAGGCCAAGTTTGAAATGTATTCTAGGTATAACAAGATCATCTCTCCGTTTCCCATCCATCCAGCAATTTTGTTGTGGCGTGTAATGAGCCACACAGCTTCATGGGGCTACATAGAAAAGCATACTTTAAAGTGACAGTATTTTCCAACTGATTATTCTTCCAAAATATGGCTACTGAGGAAAACTAGTTAAGATTAGTGATTGAATAGTGAATCATTGTTTTCACAAATATTTTAGAAAAGCCTGCTGGTAGGAGATGGGAAATCAGTCTGGTGTCAAAGGCAAAAGCATTTTTACTGTTTACATTGTTTGACAATTACTCTACTATACTAACATGATTACTGCATCACAATGAAAGCTGGCACTGGATGTAATGTGTGTGCTGCAGAACCGCCCAATATGATCGCAAATCCCGAGCTGAACCGTCTGACGGAACGGAAAGGACTGACATTTGGCACAGATTGCATGCTGCTCAAATGTTGAAATGCCAGACACTTTGGTACTGCGGCTTTCAGCAAGCAGTGTGAAAATGGCAGAGGGCTGATGCTTGAGTGCTGTTGTCAAAATGCACCTCCTCCAGGTTAAAAGCAGCATTTTGTAGCTCTGAGTGACACGGCTGAAGTGAAGCAGTGATGAGCAGCAGCAAGTTCAGAGACTGAAGGACCTGTGATTAATCTCTGTTATGAAGACATGCACCCAGCTGAAGAGTGCCTGATGATGACGACCACGTACCTGACCTCTCAGTACATGAGGTGTTGAAATATAAGAAGAATGCCCCTTTAACAAATTATTTTGCTATGTTCTGTTTGTAACCTGAAAAATCAATGAATCCACACTAACAGGTTTCATGATCGGGGGGTGGGAGGCTTTGTTAAAGTTCATAAATCCACAGACATCAACAGGGGCAGTAGATCAGGTTCACCAGGTACTGGATAGTCTTATGTAGGTCTGAAGTGTTTTGAAGGGCACTGACAATACACAGCATTACTACTAGTACCCTCAACCTACTGCTCTTTACAGCTCTGGCTGAACATTTAAGAGAAATTTCTACTCCATTAAGTATTGCATTGTTCCCCCACTTTCAGACCCTGAAAGTTAATTGAGCACTTAAATAATTTTCAAAGAGCCAAAGAACAGGAACAAAGTGTGCTACCAAGTGAACAATGAAATGTGTTGTCTGCTTTAGTGAGAACGAGTCCTCGACGAAAAAATCGTTTTCAGTGTAGAAATGATCGTTGCTTAAAATTGCACTATTTTGAGTCTGTGACAAGTACGACAATGTTGAATGGCAGTTACAATGAAAACCACACAATCTTGAAGAGCAACAAATTGGGGATCCAATGTGTGGTGAAGTCAAATCCCAAAAGCCCAAATTTTACTTTCCACATCCACGTATCTTTGAGGGTCCATGTAACGTAAATGTCCTCATCTGTGCACAACTGTATGCACCTGAAAGACCGGCAAATGCACATGTGGAATACGTCTGCAGTAACCCAATGTAGCATAGTATACACAGAACCATGTAGCCATACTGAGCATGACCTTTCCTCTAACACCATATAAAAATTAGGGCTTTGTGCTACTTGTTGAACAAGAGTCTGTCTGCTGAGCAGTGGCTCTCAATCGTTCTTTGGCTCAGTGCTACAGTAAAGAATTTTTTTAATCAATCAAATTTGTTTCACATTTCTTCTGTGGTGTGACAAACTCACAACACATATTATTGCTTTATGTGGACTTTAAGGATTTGATTAGTAGATATAGTGGAAGAAATACATGGTGTCTTCTTTTATTGATCTGTGATTCTGACATCCCTTTCAGCTCATATTCATATCAAACATACGTATCTGATGAACTGTTCAAGTTTGTGATTTTAAGGACAGGTTTGGTGCTATGCAAAAAAACAATTACACGGCACTCTTTCGTATTAGTGTTTATATTTTTCAAAACCTTTCGCCACATTAAACTCTTGACCTTGACCCCACACCCACTCTGACATGAAACTCTCCAGCCCTACAGGCGACCTTTGACCTTTGTGACATCATTCATCATCAAACTCAAACCCTTGTGTGTGTTGTGAAAGGCCTTTGATTGAACTTGAATGGACCTCCCACTTCACCTTTATTGCCACTCCATTGAGTCTTGATCTGGGCCCTCAATGGTACGTAGGGCCCCATCTGTGAATACCTTGGGCCACACTGCATGATAGACACTGAAAGGCATTAAATACATCAACACAGACATCAATAGTCTTTCTGAAGTGCCCCAGTTGGTGCCACTTGAGGCTCCTTCAATAAAATTTTGGACAAGGAACTCAAATTTAATATCTCTGGTGGTGCCAAGATGGCCCATCTGACAGCTTTTTTGTGTTTGTAGGGTCACAGTCATTGTCTTCAGTGACAGATATTGTAACGCGTCAAGATAAACGGCCACATTCTTTGAAATAAAAGATGACTCCACCTGAGCCATTTGCCGTCCTGAAAGAAAGATAGAGAAACTTAATTACTTCAGTGTCAACTGTGGACAATTATTTAAAATCAGTCAAATATGTGACCTTCACGTCAGCAAACAACATTCTGGCTTTGTTTGAGGTTATTGGGGCCATGTTTACACCAGTAAACAAGGTACTTAAAAGGACTAAATATCCATAAGTGCAGATATGTTAATGATCCCGTTAGAATTTTGCAGCACCACAATTTAATGGGATTGATTGTTTCATTCTCACACTGTTTATCACACTGGTTGATGACAACACCAACACTATGTGCCCAGAGTTATATTTGAATCCATTCTCAAGCTGTCACACTTGGTACAATTTTGTTTTGTCTGTAAAGAATTGGTACAAAATCAAATAAATTACATTTTATCTGATTGGTATCAATGAGATTGTTTTACCTCAGCATGTCTCACCCTTCAAGAAAATTACCAGAGTCTCAGACTGGAGCTTCTGTATTTTGATCATTTTTTTCTGTGCAGCGACCTGATGTGTTTGAGGTAAACAACATTCCAGTCCATTTTCAGCCCTGGGAGGAGGACATGAACCATTAGCTTCCAGAGGCAAGACCGTTCCTCCACTGTCTGTTAGCCTGAGAGAAGAGAACTTGCAGCAGGCAGGCAGGATAGCTGGCTTCCTGGTTCATTGGCTGGATGGCTGGCTGTTACACTCTGGTGGACAGAGATGTCAAAAAAGTGGGCATGGAGAATCGTCAGGGGTGGGCCAAAGAAAAAAAAAAAGATTAAAAAAAAAAGACCTTGTAATTTAAATGCAATTGTGAGTTTTTCTGTTTTGTCTCAAATATAGTGCTGCGCACAGTAATAACACAAAGTGTAGTACACTTAGTGAAGAAAAGTCCGTCATACTGCAAGGATATTCTGTTTGTTTCATCAACAACTTGGCCCTGGCTACATTAGTACAGGGCCAGATAAATTGGATTGTTTTTTAACCAACTGGTGGAAGAAGTTTGGGATTTCAAAGTGATGTGCTAGAGAGAGGCAGAGATGAGCAGGATTTAAACCGGATATTTTACCCCTTGCATAACAGATCAGTTCATTGTTGTGTAATCATCAGTCATCAGGTGAGATACTATGTGGCTTGTCTGATGAGGAAACAGAAAGAGTAAAAAAAAAAAAAACTGATTGGTGCAAACTATTGATCTTAATCCTGAATAAAATCTTGATAATTGAGCATTCAGCTCTTTACTTATATAGCGCTTTTTCACACACCGATGCCACGCAAGGTGCTGACCTCCACCGGAAGCAATTTAGAATTGTCTTACCCAAGGACACTTGGACTGGAGGGATCACGCCGCCAACCCTGGGATAAATGGAACACCCCGCTTTACTTCCTGAGCCACAGCCGCACAAAACCACATAACACTATTAAAAAAGCAGGTAAAGCCAAACTTGCATTCATAGGTCAATTTCACGGGGCGGTGATGCATTGTTCCTACTCCTGATAGCCTTGTGACAACATGCTGAAATACTTATATTTCCAATACAGCTACAAGAGCTGTAGCTGTGATTTTGCACTGACGTTTCAACTGATGTACAGGGGGGGGGGGGATGTATTTTAGAAGAAGCACAGAGAGCCCCTCTATCTCACACAACAGCCACACACCAAAGGACACACACGTTTTGGCTACAGACACAAAGTGTATTCTTCCATAACATCTCCATGGTTAGATGTGTGGCGTTCCAGCCAGCCAGCTGGCACAGAGACACAAGTTACTGAGCAACATCCACAGAGCTGGGTTTTGGAGCTGAGGTGGCTGCCACGTAATACTACAAAAGCCAAAGTGCTTACACGGACTGGCATGATGATGTGCCAGTCCACAGTCTGGCACCAAACCAGACTGTTTGTAATTACAGAACTGTGGCTCTGAGTGAATACCAGGTGCTTTGGGACCAACAGTAAAGAGCAACAAAGCATCAGAATTTTGCCAAAAGTCTCAGACAACATTTGTTACTTCCAAACCAGGATGAAAATTACAGACACTGGTGGTGGTGGTGGTGGAAGGATCCGGCTGTGATGAGGAGTGGACTTCTGCTGAGCCTGACCCGGATACTGAATATGGTGAACTGGAGGTTAATGCGGTGGAGGAGGGTCGCATGACAGCTGACAGCAAGCGAGAGGAGAACAGATTTAAAGTTTGTAGCAGCAATATGATTGGCTGATGAAAATCGTGGCGAGATTTGGTTGGATAAGTGAGAGAGAAAACACTCAGAATCAGTAAATTAAGAGAAGCAGACAGAGAGAGAGAGAGAGAGAGAGAGATGTGTGAATGAATGAGGCATAAAGACAGTCTTCCGGATTGAACTTGCACTGTGCTTCATGTCTGCAGCGTTTCTGTTTACATGCCAACAAGTGAGTTAAAACAATCTGACAATCTTCCTCTTCATATCTGTCCAAACTGTCCATGAAAGTCTCCCTTACTCCTGCACTAGCTTTTCTTTCTGTAGCTTGGCTGTAGCCTGTAATTACTCACTAACACACAGATCCTGCATCATATTGTACATACAGCAAATAGCAACTATCTGACGTTGATAACCTGAAAGACTATATTTTATGCATTGAGGACCACCATAACCATTACTCTTGTATTAATTGAACACCTGTTCCTCACATATATCAAACAACTGAACCTCAGAAGTATAACAATGTAGAAACTTGTGTCTCCTGGTTCCAGGGGAGGAGTGTTGCTGAGCCATGAATTTGAGGACTTTGACTAGACTTGACAACATAAGGAAAAAAGATTTGCTTGACTGTGACTTCACCACCAGTAACTCGTGATTTCACTTGAACCTGAGCTGTTGGGCTTAGAAGACAGACCCACCGTGGATGCCTCGGGTATTGATTTTTAGTTTAGCTTTAGATTTTACCCATTGACTGTTGTTGCATCATTGCAACACTATATGGATGTGTCATACATTCATTCAGGTTATACCTTGAGTAAATGTGTTTGCAATTGCAGGGAGAAAAAGATTGGACTGGAAATGCTATCCTAGATCATAAAATATAACCACATTTGGCTGATTACTAAACATTTGAAGACTAGTGATGCTTGCTTCGTGTCCACGTTGTCTTCACTATGAACGGTCTGCTGTTTGGTGTTGGGCAGGTAGTGTACGGTGAGAGTGAACCAATGCAGTTAAGTTGCAGACTGTAAAACCAAAACAATGAGCTGAAAGAGGCTATAATGTTCCAGGAGATGAGAGGAACTGAAAGGTGAGTTGAGTTATCTTTGTGGGTACATCAGTACGAGCGATGCGTGTCCATACTAGTAGTCATGTGAGTCATTGGTGATATGATTGAAGCTGCTTCATCATTTCATCATTGAAATCATCATTGCTTGCACCGTTGCCCTGATGCAGAGCTCACTACAGGAAACAGTTCAATATTAGCTTGTTTGCTCCATGCATCACAGTATGTTAGGAATGAGCGTAGTCTTGAACAATTCTACTAAAAGTACTGCAGGAAGAAAACATATGACCAGCATGACGAGTGACAGTGCACCCAGTATATGTGGGACAGTTGATGTCTTGAAATGACTACATTTCTATTGCAGCTGGCAGCAAAACAGATGCAAAACTGACCTGTGGAAGCTCAACCATGGTTTCCATGTGTGACCTTTTGGGTGCTTTAAACCAAATAAAAGACTGTTTATCTGACAACACAGACTTGCACTGTAGCCAAAACTGCAAATAGCAACAAAGGAAGGGAAACCGGCCAAACAGGCACTTTTGAGCTGAGCGCTGCTCAGGCTTCACGCTACTAACTGCGAGTGGAGCTTCAGAAGGTTTATTTCACAGTGGACCACTCTGTGCTAAATATTACTACCTACTAAAAATAACACGAGAGTGTGACTACTTTTAATGAAAAATCTTAAAACGTATCTTTGCATTCTTCACTGTAAATTCGTTAGAAAGACAGACACAGACCCAGTTAAACATTCCTCTGGTTCCCTTCTCAAATGTGTCATCTGCTGAGCATACACCAATTCAAGAACACTTCAACAAACTAAATCAAAAAGTGTTACAAGCAAGTGGCATCTGTTGGAAAGTTGTGCCATGTCAGTTGCGGAGCCTCTCCATGAAACACACAGATCAGGCTCTTTCTTCAAGTGCGCGTTTCTTAAAAGCCGAACCGCCTCTTGAAAATCTCACAGATTGGCTGCTGTTGAAACTAGTATTTCTCGCTTCAGCTCGTCTCGTTTTCTTTTCCCCATAAACAGCCTTTTTCGTGTTTGGTGTGAATACATTTTTCCATTTCAGACACCTCATCTCACCCCAAGTGTGTCAGATCTGTGGTGTTAACCACGTAGCAGCCAATTAACAATTGCTCAGAATGGTTAAGATTTTCAAAATGATTCCAGTGGTAACGTCTTTTCACGTGATGCCTCAGTGGTCTCATGTTGGTGCAATCACACCCACAGTCAGTTTGTCTTATTTGGTCACAATCACTGTGGATCAGTTCACTTTATTGGGTTTATTTACTCGGTTTGTTTAAGCCCAGTTACACAATTACTTCCCAGCCAGGGGTGTTTTCAACGTGAAAATATTTTGTGAGTGTTCCTTCCCAGTGGCACACATGATTTTGCAACAGCCTGTTTGCTCCCATTCAGTGGAAGAAAAAAAAAAAAAAAAACATCATCTGTAAAACCCAACAGAGCATTGATGTATGGAAACACTGCAGTGTTCCCAACAACAGCTGATGCACCACAATGCATTTTACACCATTAGAGCAAATATTTTGAGCCTTCACTTTCAAACGTCTTTAGAAAGTACTTAAAAATGTTGCAGACGCAACATTTCCTGACACCCATTATCACTTGTGTTCTGGTGTTGTTTCTTATAGTTGGTTTAGATTCTGTTTTAATTTAAAAAGACAGCACCACAGCTCTCTTTGCTCTGGACATAAGTTACTGAAAATATATTGTGGGCAAGTGGAACAACCACTCCACCACTGACCCAAATCAAGCACAGAGAACCAAAGCCATGGGATTTATTAACATAAACACATACAAACAACCAAGACATTAAATCAAGGCTAACACAAAACACCTTTTCTGCAGTCTCCCACATCAAATGCAAAGGAGAACTTTAGCCATGCTAGTGGCATTGCTATGGATGGCAATGTGGGTCCGTCAATGTTGGTCCAAACGGAAATATGTCAGCAACTACTGGATGAATTGAACATGACATCTTGTGGAGGCGGTCATGGTCCGCAGAGGATGAACTAAACTAAGATGTAAACATCGTAAATATTATACCTCCTAAAATCATCATGTTACCACTGTCATTGTGAGCATGCTCATATTAGTCTCACAGAGCAGCATGCATGGCTGTAGACTGTTAGTTTCATAAATAATATTGGTCTATATAACGATGGTTGCTACTCGCAAGTATTTTGATGTACTTCTGTGCGACAGAGTAACTTTTCTTACTGTATCGAATAAACTGAACCAAAACTAAATTCCTCATGTTCAAACTGCATTGTCTTCGCCTGGTTTAATACATTAAATTGATGAAGTAAACAGTCTAAAGTTGAACTAAACCACTTCTCTGTAAACACGCTCAGTCTATTTAGTGCTAATCAGTTTGCATTTTTCCCACTCTTTCTGTGTGCCTGTCTCCGTCTGTCACTTTCTCAATTTAATTTCTCAGCTTGAATCGCTGCACTGGCTCGACTGTTAACTAGACGAAACACTGCCAAAGTGGTTTACGAAATCAAACATTTCTGCCAGCCTTTCTTTCTCTTCTTCTCTCACCATGCCTCCTCTCCCTCATGTTTACCCCCTGCCAGCTCCCTTCCCCCTCCCTCCCACTCCCCGCCGTCCCGTCTTGCAGATAGCGCTGCGATGCGGCTCTGTGCTCCTAAAGAGCTGAAACTGTCGGCCGGGGAAGCGGTGAAATGGAAAAATTTAATCGCATTAAGAGAAAAACCTTCTCTTTTCATTTGTAAATTCCTGGGACACGCTTTTTTTTCTCCACCCTCTTTTTTTTCTCCTTTTACACCTACCTCTCTCTGTCTGTCCTTACCCCGACACGGCTGCTGAGTTGTTGAGGCCTAGACGAAAACATCCGCCTAGGCCTCAACGCGCACACACACACACACACACACACACACACACACACACACACACACACACACACACACACACACACACACACACACAGTACATAAGAACTCACACTCAAACACTCAACTCCTCACTTTAATTCAGTCAAGGATTTGACAAACCAAGATGGAGACCTTTTAGATGGGTGCACGTGCACACACACACACACACACACACACATTGTAATTCCTATCCTTTTTTCCCTTTAACGAGACAACGATCAAAGACCATTAGACTGACTCCTCCTCTATTCCCTCCCTCTATCTTGCTTTCCCTCCTCCAAATCTTTCAATGTACCTCAACGTTTTTTCCTTCCTCTATCCTTCCTCCTCTTCCTCCTTCCTTTTTCTATTTCCTTTCACTTATACCCCTTTTCTCCTCGTCACCTCTCTCTTTCTCTTACTCAACATCTCTCCTTTCTCCATTGCTTTCTTTCCCTTATTTTTCCCTCTTTCTTTCTTTTTGAAGAGCCATGTTCCGGTTTCATGTCGTGTCCGCATCCTCCTCCATTGTCATTCAGCTCCACAGCAGCCCTACCTCTGTGACACGGACACGCATACACATGCACGATCTTCATTGCAACACTACCCACCATCCCCAACTCTCTGGTTATTGACCCTAAACACACACACACACACACACACAAATACACACACTGCTTACATGGGGATGAGCCACCTGAAGAGTGCTGAGGATTAACGAACTAGTTCAAGCTTTTTATCTCTAACTCGCCTGAAGAAACCCCCTACACACACACACACACACACACACACACACACACACAATACACAGATTGCATTTAAGAAATTTGCATCCAAAATGAGACATAACAAAAGTGTACTGTTACAAAAGTATCTCCTACAGAAAATTAAACTCATCAGGGATTAAGAGTTTAAGGAATTTGCCTTCGAACTATCACCTTTAAGACAGTCAGTCAGTAATGTTTTTCTTCTTCTTGAAATGATGATTTACAGCTTTAATTCAAGTTCAATTAAAATGAGTCAAGGTTGGTTTGGAGGGGAAGGAAGGATTGTAATTGAAAACACTGGATTTCAGCAGAAGCACCCTGGAAGAAAAATAAATTCAGCAAGAGTCTCATGCCATTTAACTGTAGAGTTTTTTTTATTCCTGGCAGTTTGAATTAACAACACACAAGCTGCAGTTTCCCCCTCATTTTTTTCTTTTTTGTACATCAGCTCCGAACTCTGCGGCTGGTGTCCTCGCTGAACTCGATGATATCTATTGTGTGTAAAAAAGACCAGTTAGCTTCACATTCCTACTGGATACTGTCACACTAAAAAGCACAATAGAGGTGCTTTCACACAGCAAATCTTTCAGTTCAGAGCCGCAACGTCAGCCAAACTGTAATACCAGTGTGTGTGTGTGTGTGTGTGTGTGTGAGTGTGTGTGTTCCTGCTCTTTCATTTGTCTCTCTCTCTCTCTCTCTCTCTCTCTCTCTCTCTCTCTCTCTCTCCCTCTCTCTGACCATCAGAGGGAGCTCTCATGCAACCTGATCATGCCGTTCAATTCCATCTAAATATTAATTATATATCACCATCTTGATGGTGACAGAAATTGCTAGCTGCCATGTGTGTCTTTACTGTCAGTAATGTAATGTATGTATATATATGTATACATATATATATATATAATGTATGCACGTGAGAGTGAGATTTAATTGATAAAATGTCCCTTTTTAGGCAGAATCTGTAACCTTGATGGCTTCATCTATCTATTAAAGTGATGGCTTGTGGGTATTTAAAAATTGACATCTGTGACATAAATGTTTTGTGATGGCTCTAGTTAAACATGGTCTTGCGTCTGGCGCTGCAATGATATTGTGATATTTGGGAGAGGCAGCTGAAAAATAGCAACGAGTTGGAAAACATTCGTGTTCGTCAGTGTGAGAGACGCCAGCCACCTTTTCTCACTACATCAGTGATCCATTTTCACATCAATGTCATAATTCATGAGACTGATGGTATGGTGATTACTGTGGCTTTACAAGGGTTTTATCTTGGTTTTGCACTGCGCTACACACTGTGCATTGTGGGGGGGAAAACAGGATTACGGCACACTGATCTGACGAGAAGAATCCCCTCTTCAATGCGCAGTCTGTGCCAGACTTTAGTCTTGATACACATACTGTATGTAGGAAAGTGTTGAGACAACATCCAATAATGGCTGAACCATAAATTGAGGTCTAACAGCTGGATTCAAACCCTTCAATCACCTCCCACAAACACCACACCTGAAGTGCCTGCACATTACTGAACACACTCAGACTGTGGCTGCACTTAGAAGCTCACCAGTATGGAAGTGAGAAACTGTTATGAATGAGTGAAAATCACAGTGAAATTATTCAAAATGACAACATATTACACAATGCGCAGTGGTTGCCTCCTGCCTTCCTATCAGTGATCCAAAGGATCCAAAGTCCATACTGAACTAATTCTGTAAATGCCATGCTGTTTGAATACTGTGTGCCAATTCCAACATCTGTTGAGATTTCACTACTTCAACTACTCAGAAGGACTTTGACAAGGACATAGGGGAGGTTCAACGTTTTATCCAGACTTTATGAATGCCTAAGGGAATTAAATGTTCAGGTTCCCCCTGATAGCCATTTACTGTGATATGGGACGTTACGTGCTGGACAGTAGCCGGTGTGTGTGTGTGTGTTTGTGTTTTTTTTCTTTCTCCCTCCCTCTCCTGCTGTCCTCATTCCAGGTGTAATCATGATGATTGCCTTACACCTGTGCGGACCGACTGAGCAGTTCATTGGTTCCTGCGGAGTTTGGCTGGACGGTCGACGCCCCAGGGTGGACTACAAGAAGCTCAGCGTCCGGAACTTGGGGGAAAAGTTTTGTCTAAAAGCCTATGTTATTTGCTGCATTTTTCCTGTTGGTATCGTGTTCTTGCTCACAACCGGGTTTACTGTTACCTGTGGCTGCGCCTCAGTGCAACCTTGTGTAAACTCGATTTAAAGGTAAGTGGTGGGAGGATTAGAGGACTAGATAAGTCGAGGGTACCCTGTACAATTACATGCACTCATTGCTGCCACCCATGTACTGCTTTGGATAATCTATTTCAGATTAGAGAGCTAGGTTTTGTGTTTATGGTTTTTGTGTTGAAGGTAGATCCTAGCCTAGCCTTGTTTTGTTATATTAATTTCAGTTCTTTTGGCAGTCTTCACGTCCCATCCTCCCCCACTTGCAATTGTTGTCTGTAATCATTCATAAAATAAATCAGTTGTAATTTACAATTAGCAGCCTGAGTCTGGCTTTCAGGGGTGTACAAATGCCACATGCAAGGTCTTGGCGAGAAGGTTGCAGTTCAGCAACACAAACTGAGGCATCTGTGCAGTCTGTTAGTATCAAACATTAATAATTGGATTTAAAATTCACAATATGATCCCAAATGCTGCTATGCCATTATCCATCAACATGTGAATGGATTTAATTGTACAAAAATCTTGTGCAAATCATTCCTCCAAGCTGTTCCATGCCTCCTCGCTCCTTATCTCCCTTCTCCCTTCTTATCTACTCCCTGTCTCCTTATCAGCTCCTATAGTGTCCTATTTCTTTCCGAATACGCCGTCTCTTGAGCTCATCATCATCATCTCCTTGCTGATCTGTTTCCAGGGAAACATAGCCTCAGAGCAAAGTGGATAACCTGAGGGAATTGAATACATATAATCTGACTGGCATGCTGGTGTGTATGCGTGACTATAATGGTCCATGTGTGTTTAACCTGAAGGTTGTTGTTGGTGAACTTTGTATAATCATGTGCTCCGTCTGCTCCACCTTGAAGAGGGCAGAAGACATCCCCACGCCAACATAACCGGGGCACAACAAGCAAAAACACCCCTACCTGCAACACAACGCAAATAAATAACCCACACACAGTACAAGCATTGATGATCGCACCCTATAGTACCTAGGCTGAAAGCATATGTATGTACAACGTGGCACTGTACAGTGCGTCTCACCTGGTGAGAATGGAAATGTGCTATTGTTAAGGGCTACCAACTCTTTTACTCTCTTGTCTATTGTGTTATTGTTGATGCTCTCTCGCTCTCTCTACACACACACATACAGGTATATACTATATATATATATATATATATATATATATATATATATATACACGTGATTAATCTCCAGCCCTTGCAATTAAGATGACATCTTGTTTTCGAGCATGGTTCTATGCACTTTATGTAAAGCTCTTATTTGGAAGTTGTTTTGGATAAAAATGATTGCTTAATGTAAATGTAAATATATATATATATATATATAGAGAGAGAGAGAGAGAGAGAGAGAGAGAGAGAGTTAACAGGGTAAAAATCTAAAGAAAAGACCAGCAACGTGAAGAGGGAGGAAAAAGGGGAATTTATAGAAAAAGCATGAGAGCACAGGTGTGATTCTTTGACCAGGTTATTAGCTGTTGTGTGCAGTGACAGCTAAAATGGAAAAAAATGACAGGTAACTTTGAAGAGAGAGATGGAATGTGAAACGTATGGAGCTTAAATAAAGGACTGGGATAGAAATACAAGAAGCAAAATGAAAAATGACAAAAACAATGAAGGAAAAGATGATGTAGTGAGGAACAGAAAAGTAAGAAATGAGTGTCGTAGAAGGAGAATATGAGACGTGAGTTGTTGCACAAAAAGCAAGACATGGTGGAGCTGCATGTTTCTATATTTTGTGTAAGTTAACCAGTCTCATATATGTAAGATAGGCCCAGGTTTCCATTAATAACAAAATAGTAAACTAGTAAAATAATGACATTTCATATGTGGCAGTACACCAGTTTATATCAGCAACACAATATGTTTGTTAGTATAAACAACTTGTTATAAATTAGCTGGGACTATAATATAAAAGAATCACAGTTTAGAGGATGTTTACATTGTTGCCCACCTGATGTACTGCAAAAACTAAATGTGGCTCAGCTTCCCACTTGTGTCATTGGTTTTACCTGTGTCTTGTTAAACACCTATGAGTCCCTGTCTTTTTTATATCAATTATATGTAAAGCAAAAATATATATTTTGGATAGTTTTACAGTAAAATTCCTCTTTACTTATCATGAATTCGGTGCATGTATCCTTCCAAATGTGATTTGGGGTGACTGGCAAACCCTGCCCATGATATAAAACGTCACATTACTTAACTACTACCCCGGTAACAGCCAGTGCGCAGCCAAATGATTCAGTTGCCAAAAACGTAGTTTACAATTCCAAAAGAGCGTGGTTGGAGTCTAATCTATTACTTTCTCAAAGCATTTCTGAGAAATTCCCACAGCAGAACAAACAAAGGTTTGTACTTTCTGCCAAAAATGCTCTCTTAATCGCTTTTTAGAGATGCGAAAATAACCACAGTGTGACTACAGCTGCCACTTAAGGGCAATTAATCGTGTCTGAAATGTCGATACTCACTAATTTACTGAGTGTGTATTTGAGTAGTGAATGACACAGCTTCCACTGCTCTACAGCTATGTATCGTGATGCCTTCACTCAGTCGCATGGTCAGGCTGACTTTTCAGTCAAAGTATCCACTGCCATTCTCAGAAATGATGCTCAGTGTAGCTTCAGATATGCCGATCAGTCTGTCATTTCCTCTGTCGACTTGGTGGAAGTCCACAGCAAAGTATCTCAAAACCTACTGGATAGACTGCCACGGAATTTGATACAGATACATCGGGATGATGGCTTCCCCTGACTTTTTATCTAGCACCACCAACAGGTGAAAATCACCACTTGTTCAATTCCTCATGGGGGCACTAGTGTGGCTCTAGACTTTTAGTCTTGTGTAAAGCACAGTGAACTGATCCTCATTAGAAACCAGTATTTCTTTCTGGAGGCACATACATAGTGCATGCAAACGTGTTAGGCAACAGAGGGAAGCTAGTTGGTTTTTGATTTAGTACTTTGTTAAAACATTACAGAAAAATATTTAAAAAATGTATTCAGGAGGACAGGAAACTAGGGATGACAAAGACGTCTGATTCAACAAACAGAAGGTAAAACATAAATGATAGATGAGAGTAAAGGAGTAGGGGAAAAGAAGTGCAGTGGTTTATTGCTGTGTCACACCAGCTCAGACAGGGTTTGAGGGTTTTTTGTTGTGGCTGCTGAATCCTTAAAAGAAAAGTACAACATAAAACAACAGAGAGTCAAGTGTGGAAGAAAAGAGATTAGGGAGAGAGGGATTTGGGCGGGAGGACAGGCACTCGAGGGGGGGGGATAAAAGAAGAAGAGGAGGAGGGTAAGTTCAAGAAAGACAGAAATGGAAAATGAAAAGGTAACTGAATTTAAGAGATGAGAGAGGGGAGGAAAGTAACAGAGGTAGAGGAAGATGAAAAGAGACAAAAGACGACACAGGGAAGGAAGGAAGGGGGGGGGGGGGCAGGTGTGATCCTCCACAGCTTGGGTGTTTGTTTAGCCAAGAGTGGAAGCGGTAGAGCAGAGGATTATGGGATTACGGTCAGTGTCAATGGTCATGTGAGTCGGCGTGGTCAACACTGACCCCGCTTACCTTCTCTCAGTAAGGAAGCTTAGACTGGCTGTAAAGGTGAGGTCACACACACACACTTGCCCACCCATCATTCTATCTCCTGGACAGACGCTCAGCTCCTCCTCTACGGCTTTCTGTTTTAGCTGTTTTCTGCCTTTTCCTTCTTCAATCCCCCCCCCCCTTCTCTTCCTCTCCTGACTCTTTTATCTGACTTTTTAATTCTCTCGTCTATTTTTGTCTCTTTATCTCCCACTCGTTCTCTATCTCTCTCTTCCAGATGTCAGACTTCTTTTTCCTGCATGTTATACATGCACAGCTTATCCATGCCCCCACAAATCCAGCAGGATTCTTTGATTTCTCTATCTGGAAGAGTAACGAATGAAACAGGGGACAGAGGATTAAATTATCATAGTATCAGGAGCAGAAACTCAGAAGATGTCCAGACTGTGAGGAGTAATTACAGGAACAACCCCAGCCTTGGTAAGTTTGGCGTGTCTTCACTTGACATGGCGGTAGTCAGTATAGCATTTATCCGGTTTTAATATTACTTTTGGTCAGTTTAATTAACTTTCCACCATGATAAAATATTAAAGAAAACTAAATATATATTTAAAAAATGAATATTAAAAAAAAAATACAAATGAAGGGAGGAAAATGTAATGTTTTGTTTTTTCATGAGTGGCTTTAAGACATTGTGTCTATCAGAAAGAAAAAGAAAAGCTTTCTAAAGTTCTGAGGGGAAATATTATAGCAACAACTGAATGAAAATCCTAACATAATAGAACTGGTAGCTAGTTATGTTTTCAGAACAAAAGTTAAGTTAAAAGGTAAGTAGACTGCTTTCTCTGTTTTTTATTCTCAGTCCAAAATGATAACTGTTGACTGTGAGAGCTTTGTTCAATGCTTTGTGCGTCCAACGAAATTCCATTTCCCTCCATTGTATTGGAGTGGCCGCTGAGGTTTTAAAATGTCAGCATATTTGTTTGTTTGTTTATTTAGGGGACAGTGCACATTAGTCAATGTAAATGTGCCACGGTTAACTCAACAGATCAATTGCACCCGCATAATTTGTAGTCCCAGCAATGTGCACAGCTACAAATCCATCTAACGTTAAACAAATTAAGATTTCTTTGTCACTAACAAAGAAGCATGTTTGATTCATTCTATTTAAATAACTACTGTGCATCATTTGGTTGACTTACTTCACTATTTGTGTGTGTTGATATAGTTACTTTTAACAGTCAGATTTACTGTTTTGAAAAAACAAAAAATAATAAGATATCTGAAAATAGCTGCCATTAACAAATTGCATAAAATAGAAAAGGTTCTACTAAAGGTAAAATTTATCATATAATAGTTACTGATATTGAGTAAAAAATATAGAATTGTGGTTCATTTTTAAAT
>JAVQJD010086802.1:0-48719 GCA_036023655.1 Nannoperca australis
ATTGCTTGATACGTGTGTGTGGACTGGAACACGCATTTGTGAGTTCCCAAACTTACACACAAATCATTGTGCACGGTTGCAAATCTGTTAATACGCATTTGCAATCATTATGAGATCGATTTATCTCCATAAATATATGTCAAAGTGTTTTTGTGATTAAATGCTTTTATGTCAAAGCAAGAAGCCAAATTACATTGCACCTCCTGAGCTGGATAAACACGACGCCAGTTTCATCACTCCACATAGCTCAACACAAGCGGGTTTGTTTAGAGACACTAAATGAACAAACAGGCATAAGCAATACATAAGACAAAATAATCAAGACAAAAAGGGCATTGTGACTGTGTTGGTTCTACTGCCAGCTTTTGGCTAGCACACAATTAAAGGCCATAGTCACATAAATAAAAGATCACCAAAGCATGAATTAATTACATTTTCATGTAAATATGTAGATGGCAGTGTCCAACTCTATCTCAATATTTCCAATCTCAAATTGTGAAGGGAAAAGGGTTCAATTGAAGGCATTGAGGCAGGTGTGACATCAGAAAAAAAGAAAAGTAAAAAAGTGAATTATGCCTCAGGAGAAACATAACATTGACATGGGGATGTACAGGGAAGGCCTTTTTGATTGTTTGACAAAACAAAAAAACATGAAGCTTAAAGGGCTTTGATAAGATGTATATGGTCTTCAGTTAAGCTAAGCTGTCGGTGTCAGTGTATCAGTGTGGTTATTCCTCTTCACACTCTAACTACATTAGACTAATCACCCATACAATATCAGTGTTATTGTTACTTTAGTTTGGTTAATAAAGACATACAGACATGCAGTATTATTATTATTATTATTATAGATTAGCAACTATTTTAGTACAAGTTATAAATAAAAGAAAATAGAAAAAAATGTCTTACATTTATCTAGCGTTCTGCTGGTCTGGAAAGAAACATGGAAAATGGATCACAGTTAGTGTTGTTTCATCCACTGTATGTGCCCGATATTCTAATAAGACTACTACCATTACAATTGCTACTTCAGGAAAAGAACACAAAGGACACACAAAACACAACAGCAAAATGAGCTATGCCACTGATGAATCTAATGTACTACAGTAAACAAAATATGTGTAAAATATTAACATTTGACTACATGTGAACATGTCCATTATTTGCTCCTGATGACAAGACAGTGGATAGGATAGGTCAGCAGAGCTAGTTAGTAGAAAAGACATGGGGAGCGGTGGCTGCTTTTACCTCTTCCTCTTGCTCTTGGTCTGAATCGGACTCCTTTTGGGAGCAAGAAGCAGCAAGAAGCAGAAAGATGTACAGATAGAAACAACAGCAACATTAAAGGGAGAAAAAGACAGGGGGCAATGTATGGTTACCATAGCAATGAAGACAACCAGTCAGTGTGATTTCAGGGAAAGCCAGAGTGGTCTAGGCACTGATTCATCTTGTTTACCTGAATCAGACTTAGATATTTTCCATCTCTTAGCGCTTAAGCATAAAGCATCACAGACTAGCCATGCTAACCAGACTAGCCGTCACATTGCATTACTTCTGGGAACCAATATATTTGGTTTTCTTCTGAACTGGCCACCAGCCTGTAATGTTGCCTATACAACCTTGAAGATGGCTCACTGGATAGAAAGTCAATTTTCACAGTAAAGTAGCAACCAACTCTATAAAGCATTAATTAGTATGTATTATGTTTAGGAAAAGTGTTGTAATTGATGAGTGGGAGATCAGCATGTATTAAGAGTGGCACAGGGATAATAGCTCATGATTGCAGTACGGTCTAGTTCTGAACACCTAATGTATTTTATTGTAGTGCTTTTCATGTTAAATTAAAGCTGCCAACAGCCAGTTTTACTTACAGGATCTAACAAGATATGCGACTGAAAGCATCCTCTGTTGAGTCAAACAACAGCATAGTGCCCTTACCTTGCTGTATGATGGGAGAGTGATGTTGAGGTTGCATATGGCATTTTGGGTGAGTGACCTGTAGTTCCTGGGCTCTTTCATAAAGGACAGACGGCCACATGGCTCCTGAGTGTTGTCTCTGATCTGCAACAGCCAAGCAGTTGAGAATTAGTCAGTCAACTGTTCATCAGTCATTTTGTTGACTCTGGCTGCACTGTGCATGTTCATTTGTGAAACAAAAAAATGAAGAAGAGTGCTCACTTTGATGAAGAGTGCTAGTCTGTTCTCCTTAAAGGCAAAGAAGCTGAAGAGATGGTGCTGGCCACTTTTGGTAAGGGGAACAAGGTTTCCAAAGCAGTCTGCATAGATAGGTTTGCCTTCCAGGACCTGAGAAATACAACAGGTACGAGTACAGGGACTAAATAACAACCTACAACCAATAAACATTCACTATCATTAATGTTTGGTTTGAACCCTGGTGTTTTCCTTTTTCACCTTTGCAGTAGTGCACCTATTTCTTAAGAAACCAAAAGTCAATCAAAAGTTTTTGAAAAGTGGTTTATATGGGGGAAAATAACCATAATATTTTGAGATAACTTAATAGTGTTTTTGTCTTCTTCATAACAATTAAATTGCTCAATCTTAGCTTCTCATGTTGGATTCTGTGTTTGTGGACTGTTTTATTTTAATTTTATTTTGAAGTCCCAGTTCAGTTCCTGCTCTTGTTTCTCTTTGATTGTTTTCACCAGTGTCTAGTTTCCCTAGTCTAGTTGATTACCTCGTTTGTGACTTCCCTCTTTATAGCTTTTGTTACCCTGATCCTCTGTCAATTATTGTTTGTTTTCAATAAACCTTTAAACTGCTGGAGTCTCGGCCTGTCTGCACTTGGGTGCTACCTCTACTACAAAACGTAACATGCAGTTATGTTGAAAAATTAGCAAATTCTGCTGTTTATTGGTTTAAATCACATTTGTTAAACACAGCGTTTTCAGTAGTTGTCTGGGATGCCTCCATTCCTTCTGTTCTTTATCTGCAGGCCTCCACTAGGACAACTATCCACAAACACAGCTATTATTATGAGGATGACACAGATCTGGTTGTTAAAAGAAGGCAAGTTGCATCACCCAATATCCTGTTTCTCAGAAATTAGGTTTCAAAACTTCCCCAAGTTGAATAAAAACCATTCAGACAATTGTATTTGGTTCTTTCTCCTGGTCATCCCACTCTACAGAACAGTCTTGGTTCCATGTCTGCAAATTCCAAACCTGCATAAACTTAGTTGTAATCTTTGACAGTGATCTCTTAATTGGCAAACAAGTCACAAGAGTTGTCCAATTATGTTTCCTCCAACTGAAGAGCATCTCAAAATCAGGTATTTTGTTTTTCACATTGGTCTTGAAGTCTATTCATACTTCCATTTAACCATGTCTGGATTATTGCAGTTCACTGTATTCAAGTTTAAGCAACACTCTTACACAATGCAGCTGACAGGCTTTTAAAGTGAAGTGAGCTACACCCACAAATGATTATAACAATCACTTTACGCTCTCCTTCCTCACCTCTACATCTCGGCTGCGGGCCACCTCGGTGAAGTTCTCCTGCTGCTCCAGGGTTTTGTCGATCTTGTCGTCTGTCATGCAGAAGCAGCGCAGTCGGGCCTCAATGGGATCGTGGGTCTTGGCAAAGATGACAAACTTGGCCATATAAGGGACACAGATGATCTCTCGGTACACCTGGGTAGAGAAGTTGACAGATTCCTGAACTTGCCGGCAGTCTATCAGCCAGAATCTAGAAAGCAGAAGGAGATTGGAAAGAATCAGGGAGGTTAGGTCTTTGTTGGCCGCCGCATCCGAGTCACTTTAAATTGGTAATAGATATAACTGTACCACAATGATTATTTTTTGCGTTACCTGGCAGACACATTGGTGGTGAAGGAGACACAGTCATTGATGAATGTTAATGGAGTGGTTCCTGTTATGTCCTCCCATTGAGCAGGTGTTGTTCCCCCTTTACATGGATACAAACACACAATTGACATATTAGAATGTGAGAATGTGTCTGGTTGGTCTATTTACAGATTTATGATTGTTCTCTAACCGGTGATACTACAGAGCAGTCTTAAGGTGGGGGTGTCCCCTCCAAATCCATTGAGGACTGGGTCAGAGTTGCTCTTGGGGACAGGGATGGTCATGGTGATAGGTTTATGGAACTTCCTCCTGCGGGGCTCCAGGGTGACGATGGGGCTGAAGGTGGCCTTGCTCCCCAAGATCTTCCTCACTACATCATTACTCACTGGATGGGCCTGGGAGAGTAGAGAGTGTACAACATGTATATATTACTTTTTAGGGTTTGAAATGTTTCTGAGTAAGCTCATGCACTGCGTCTCTTGTTATGTATGAATGTAATATTGGCTGCAGTGAACTAAAAGGGTTGTCAACTGACTATCATCTATGACATACAACAACCATTTAATCCAACGCTTCAATCCACCACTTTCATCTAGCCTTAAATATCTCATACAAATACAGATGCTTGCGTTTTTTACCTGCAGGCCGACCCTGATTCTCTTGGTCAGGGCCCCCTCAGGAAACACTGCTTGTACTTGGGGCACAACAGTACTGCTCAGGATGCCTCCTTCAGGACCAATCAGATTACTGTCTTGCTTGATGCGTGACACCACCGCAAAGTATTGTGGGAAATCTCTAGTGATGATACGGCAAATACGCTTTCTCTCTAGCTCCTCCGGTGTGTCCAGCTCTGGAATAGGGGGGCAGAAAGGGACATTAATGTAGGAATATAGTAATAAAATGATACTTCCCTCAACTTATGGTGCAGTCTACTGGTATGCCATAAAAGACTGACCCTCATCCATGCCGTTGAGTATCTGATTGAGTTCTTCTTGGGTGTGTTCACAGTGATGCTCCTTCCAGCTCTCTCCAGTCTCACTCCTCAGGATCACCAGCTCCCTCTCTTTCCCCCGCAGGGCAGCAAAGTGGGGGATCTCCACAATCACAGGACTGGAGGGGTAGAAGCCAGGTAGTGTGGATAAGTAAATACCATATGCCATACTTTGATTATTCTAGGTCAAGAGCATTATTCAGTGTCAACTTTAGATTATCCTTTCTTTTCAAAAAGTTATAAAGAAATATGTTTGTCTACAATGTTCAGCTTTTATCTCTTTAGTACACCTAACACAACTCTGCTGATTTAAAAAAATCACTTTTTAACGAGTACAAATATGTTGACTGTGTACTGACTATTTTGGTCTGACTTCAGCATTGCTTAAATTTCTCTGGTTGCATCAGTCAGGTGGATTAATTCATAGTGTTTACCATGTAGAACTGTGCTAATTCTGTGCAGTGCACTGTAGTATTTCGAGTATACTAATGGACAGAAGTAGTTTGAGAAGTTCTACTTTAAAAACTATGGTAACTGGTGTTATATTATTGGAACTACTATGTCCAAATGTGTCAATACCCACTGGGGGTGAGCTACCCCTCTTGAGAAAAATGTTCTTGTAGATTGACTATATTTAAGTATTGAACTGTCACTTTAATACTTACCTGATCAAAAAACTGCATAATCACAAGCTAGCTACGACACATATCTATAAGAAACATGCTACAAGTAAAATCCAACATGGGACAAACAGTTACTGAAGCATAACTGCAGATATTTTCATGTGATATTTAGAGGGTGCTTTGGCCTGACAGTACATTTCTATTGTTCCATTTTTTACATTAAACACTACATTTTCAGATATGTTGTTTGAAAGCTAGCTTTACTTGCCAGCACTTTGGTCACCCCAAGTGGTGGCAGGGGAAACGCCCATATCTAGAATAAAAATAATTGGATTGCATCCTTAAACAAAACTTTGTTGTTATATTTTGAATCTTTGCTCAAAATGATGAAAAAACAACAAAGCATTCAAAATGTTTAAGTTTGGGGATTGACTTTTAAATTCAAATTAAAAAAGCTTAAGAAATGGTAAGGAAAATTACCTAAAATATAATCACGCAAGACTGTCCAAAATTCCCAATTTGTGATTTACACTTGAGAAAGTAGCCTGTTAGTTAACATTTACATGACTGGAAGTAAAAACTGAACCAACCACAGAATCACACCATGCAGTCGAATTTCACCCTAGCTACTTAAAGGCCATACAACCATTTAAATTTCACACAAAATTGAAGAACAAAAAACTTTTAACACACATTTATCATGAAAACAAACTCAGAAATGGAAAAGGAGAAGCAGAAAAGAGGGATTAAAGAAAAGAAGAAACAGCAAAGTAACGTCACAGCAATGTACCAGATGTACAAGACACAAGCGCAAGCATGGCAACACAATATAACATCAAATGGAAGGGTTTGTAAAGGAAAACCCTGAAACCGGCATCCATGGATGGTTTCATATGCGAAAACGTTGATTGCTTTCCACCCTACCCAAGAAATTTTGTCCCTGGTGGGCCGAGCTGGAGGATTCTGCTAACCAAACTCTCTCCCTCATTAAGAGGTGGAGGGGCACTGGGGAGGTGGAGTTTACTGTGTGATTGACCAAGCATCCATACGCAGCAGTGAGGAAAAAAGAGCACACAATGTTTTGGTTGGGTGCAAAATAGGAACCTTGGGGACTGATTTGAAACAGTTGAGTGAAATTAGTAACACTGGTAAATTTTTGCTGACTATGGAGACCAAAAGTGTTCAAAAAGAAAACAAATATATAATAAGAAAAAATGAAATGAATAACCATATGAATAAATACATTCAAAATATGAATAAAATATTGTTTTAACGTATTGTTACAAAAATATAATATATATATATATTAATATATTTGTATATTTTCTCATCCAGTTTCTTTTCATGATCACTGTCAGTTCCAGCAGTTTTTATTTCGAAATAACAGTTTTCAAAAATCTTTTTATTTCAACATATTGGTTCGTGCTTTGGCCTAAATAGGAGACAAGCCAATTTAAAATAAAAACTGCTGGAATGAACGACCTGCATTAAACTTAGTTATTGTGAAAACAAGAAGGATGAAATAACATTTTAAAATAATGACCTGAAATGTAGAATTGTGTTTGATTACTACACAATTTAATGGTTATATACATTTGTCTGTATTTATTCATACAATTATGTAAATACATTATAATATATTATTAAATACATTACATTTACATATATAACTGTATTAAATTATTTTGAACACTTTGGGTCTTTATATGCCAGTAAGGACATTTTTGCTGTTTCAAATATACTGTAAGAAATGTTCACATTTACATTCATAATTGGACCAATCATCTTAAGGTAGAGTGTGGCATGTTTCACTGCAGAGTTAAATACTCAAACATTTCATATAAACATTATATTAAAGACAAAATATTTCAGTAGTGTTGGTCAGGAAGAACCTCTTTCATGTCAGCAGTGGATAGGTAATGGATAATTGGATGATGGGTAATGAAAGGTCAAAACTGGAATTCCATATATATGGTATTAAACAAACTCATAATTGTAGTATTCATGGTTTATAAAATACTGTCTCAAACATTAGCAACAAAGGGCAAAATCTGAGGCCACATCACAAGCTAATCATGGTGCAATATACTGGAGGTGGGGTTAATAAGGTTTTTTCATTAAGGGAAGGGGATAAGGTTAAAAAGAGTTAGACAGCAGCTGATATGAAATAAAACAGGGCATGCTGAAGAGCAAATATTAACAGATCCCTGGTGCTGGGAAAAAGCAAGAGCAGATACAGAAAATTTTAGTAAGCCAGAGGCAGAGATTAAATTATCTGAAAAAAGGGCAACTTCCCATTAAAGGGATAAAAGATTTGCATCAATAGCCTAAATGCAGAGATAGAGTGTACTACAGGTTTGACTTGTTTTTCTCCTTCCTGATTCCTCTCTTATTTCCCCTCTTAGACTAGAGATGCATTTTTAATGCACTTTGTAAATAAAACATTTTCATTGAACTTCAAAGGCATAGAATATCCAAATCTGAGTATAAACGTATAAAAAGTGAAGAAATGCAGGAACCAGCACACAAATGTTTCAAAACTGCCAATAACTGGCAATGAAATTACATCTTCATGTAGTATCAGTAAATGTACCTGCTGGCATCTGCACTTTTGAAATTCTGCACATTTTTGCTACCTCACCGTTTTCCTTCCCTCTTCCTGAACACCTACTAACTTTCAAGGCACTCATTCATTCCATCATCCATCCCTGTAGCTTTACCCGAGGAACTGGGCTCCGGATGGCCCCACCTCGATGACCCTGCTGGCCAGGCCCTCACCCTCAACCATCGGGGGCATGGTGGCCAGACGGTGCCTCTTCACCAGCCGGCAAGTCACCCGTGTGGGCGCGCTGCACTTCCTGGGCGGGATGATTATGCGTAGGCCGTTGTGCCGGCAACCACGCATGGCTCCGCCCCTGGCATCCACCATGAAGCTGACCAGGAAGCTGAGGTGGAACAGGAGATACACAATTTAAATTTTTTTATCAATGATTCCATTAAGTGATGAGAACATAGACACCGAAGCTACTTTGTGAGTGGTTACTGATCCAAAATTCTATCCACATACTGCCAGTGTGGATGTCAAGTTGTAAGATTTACACGTTTAAAACTTTAGATTTTGGAATCAGCAGCTGAAAAAACAATCTTCATTCTTTATTTGCTTGTTATCGAGCTTTTATAAATATATTATTATTGTAAAAGGAACAATGTGATATTTTCTCTTTCAAAGGTTAGTTACCAAAAGTTACTGTATATGTGCTTTAAGTAAAATGTTTTCATGTAGTATTTAGTTTAAGATGTAGTAAATTGTTGTAAATTGACAGGTTATATAATGATAAACAAAACTGTAACTAAAAGTCAGTCTTACTGTCAATAAGAATAGCCATGAGACAGTGACCTACTGGGCTATCTGGGTGGTTTTGGTGTCTAGTTTCTCAACACTGAATGGTCGCGATAATCAACGGCTCCACCTTCATAACTTACATTAAACTTGTTGACTTCACAGTTTGAGACTCTTTGACATAATTTTCCATGCAAAGTGGAAAACACTGTATGCACATGGATCACACATCTCAATGAGGGGGAGTAGGGGTGTGATGAGGTGACATTACAGTTTGATTTCACACCCAGTTCTAATGTGATCTCGCCCTGGCTTCAGTGAAGCAAACAGCACACAGAGACACAAAAACATGTGTTACTGAATTCAGACACACCATCAATAAACTGTTAGAAGACAAGTACTGCTGTCCTCCATTGCTGAAACACAGTAGTGAATATTGGTTTATTTTAATATGGCAAGAAAATCCCTTTTCTGATCGACAGACAGCACATCAATCAGACCATGTTTCTGCTGAAGGAGATCCAAGGTAATTTTACTGTATTTGTTACACAATGATAAAAATCCTCAGGCTAACATGAAACGCTGGTGGGTATGTTAGTGGAAATGCACAATTCACAAGACATTGTATGAAATCAAGTAACATGTCCTCAACTTTCATCGGCTCTTTTTGTCCAGATATCCACATTTTAAGGTTTGTTGTCTTTAACTCGCCGTATCACATGATCTGTCCATGTGGAGACCTCAACTCTGAGAAGTAGCTGTAATATTTCGACAATTTAAGTCTAAATAAAATGGTTCGACACATTATAAACAATATGAGGCAATGTCTGTTGAGGACAGTGACACACACACCTCTCCACCAGGAGAGCACACTGAAAGTGAAGGAAGAGAGTGATGAAGATGAGGAAGAGAATGATTTAACCAAGGAGCAGAAGGTCACCTGCAGTGGTCTCCATGATCATGGCACGGAGAAGAATGGCTAAAAACAACAACCAAATCAGACAGAAAGGAATCAAAAGTCAAGCAGAAACAATTCAGAATAAGAGGAACTCCCAGAGGAAAACCAAAGAAGACAGGAGGAGGCCAGAAGAAGGAAGAGACAGAATTTTAAACCATGATCTACACTAATATGTTCAACAAGTGCTGACATGATAACTTAAACTTCAATAGTGCCTGTGTACTGTAGCAGAGTAGTGGCGATTTTAATCACTATTTATAGTACGTTCACCAAATATGTTTAGCAAGATCCACAAAAACATTATTGCAAAAGTGTGGATTCATCGCATAGACGTGTCTTTGATGCTATTTCTGTTATGTGCAATTTTTGTAAACATGGACGATTCTGTATGCTTCCTTTCAAGGAATAGTTCAACATTTAGAATACGAGTGAGGTGAACATTAATCTAATTTCTGTGTGACAGTTTGTCTATTTTGTCCTGTGCCCACATACATAATGTGTTCAATATGTTTTTATTGTGTTGTTTCTTGTTTTTATTAATAGTAATTCCCTCCAGCCTGACAGACAGTACAGTACCCACCCAGAGTGAATGGGGCTGGAGGATAAAGCCACATTGTCCAGGTTCTCTGTGCCCCAACTCAGACGGTATGAATCCCTGTCATTCTCCCTGACAAGTGACGAAACCTGGAATCAAACAAAGACCCTCTTATTAGACATATAGCAGTTCAATTGTTGAGTGTAGCAATACCAACTGAAGATAACAACTTTATCATTTCCTTGACAAAATAATGAAGATTCTCAGTCATTCAGCTGATAGTAGATCTAGAAGGCAACCAGACTAGAAACTTCTAAACTTATCCATCAGCTTTTCATCATTAGTGCTATTGACGGGTACTAAAATCCAGGGGGCTGAAGCCTCTGAGGAAAGATTTAATAGTTTGTTCAACGTGTCATCTAACCATGTCTAAATTTATGGCAAACCGGTTAATGCAAAGAACACTTGGGACCACTTGGGATGAAATATAGTGAATAAGTACTCAAATCAGCTATCAATAAGTTTTCAGATAATAATAATAATAATAAGTACCAATACCACTATATAGAAATACTCCATTACCAAACATTTATCTAAGTAAAAGTACAGAATTACTTGCATTAAAGTGTAATCCAAGTAAAAGCACTCATTGTGTAGAATGGCCCCAATCAGTGCTTTGTTTCTGACATTATTGGATCACTATTATACAAGCACTAACATGTAAGCAGTATTTGAATGGTGTGTTAGGTGTGTTAATGGCTTCATATACTGTTTGGTAGTTTGACCCCCAACAGTTCACAGTATTTTATGTTTATAATGTAAAATCTTTATTTTCAGAGTAACCGGTAATTATTGCTGTCAAATAAATGTAATGGACCAAAGAAATTTAATATTTCTATATTTCTAAACTAGTGAAGTAGAAGTATAAATTAACAGAAATGAGAAATACTCAAGTACAGTAAAAGTACCTCACAGTGGTTCTCAGTACTCCATACAGTACTTGAGTAAATGTACTTAGTTACTTTCCAACACTGATACAAACAGTATCATGTCAGAGATGTGCCACAATGTATTTGACCAACAGTGACTACGTTCACCATGTACTGTACCTGGTGACAGTTGAGCATCTCCTCCATGATGCCTTCATGTTTAGGGGAGTAGTAGCTGTGGTGGGTGGGTGTGAAGGACCTGTCAGAACTGGAGCAGAGAAGAAGAGAGTCATAACAATACAGCAGGCTAAAACAACAACTACTGAAACAACTACGCCTTGTGGTAGTGTTGTCTTAACATGAACAACCTCACAGGAACAGTGCCGAAATAAAAGATTAACAGAATCGACTGTTGTCTCAAGCAGTTATTTTCATTTTACTAACTAACTAATATAACATGCGGGTAATGAACAAGACCACGAGAATGAGATTGAAGAGGAGGATGCCATTATCATTGGAGAAGGTGAAGTTTGACCTGATGATGGCGCTAGATAAAAAAAAAAGGGGGGGGGGGGTCACTGAAGTCATTAGGATTCACCCACTGGGAGTACCAACCAACACTAGTGCGGTAAAAAAAAAACTAAAGTATGATTTAAATCAGGACATATATAATTAAAAAAAGCAGAAATCTCTCTCATTTCTAAAAAAAGCTCTCAACCCAGCTCCAGAGACCGTGGAACTGGTTAATTCAGCAGTGCTGGAGATTTAAAAGGCCAGACATGTGGCCAGCGTCAGCACATACCTTTGCATTCGACTATGGAGGCATGACAAGGAGTCAAACGATGAAGTATGAGCAGGGGAGGTTGCAAAACACACACACAAACACACACACATACAAATACAGGCCGTTAGTTGTTGAGTTTACTGTTGTCGACAAGAACAGTGTCATAAGTACATACAGATACACACTCACTGATTGATGGTAAAGTTAGAGCAACCATACACAGCAAATATCAGTCAGAGCTTTAGATTTTATAAAAAGGATTTTATATATATATATATAAAAAAAAGGGGAACAACACAGGGAACAATTGTTTGCTTTGTTTGCTGATGTAACCCACTCAAAGAACTAAAGGTTTTTCCTTCCAGGGAGAGTTTTAGTGAGTTAGTTTGTCAAACCCACCCTTAAACTCTAATCAAATGGTTCTAGTTGCTTGTTAGCTAAGCTGAACATGTGACAGAGTTTGATGTACCTGTCAGTGCGTCCCCCCTCCAGGCTGAAGCGGAGGTAGTTCATTCCGTCCAGATACTGTCCTGGCAGGGAGTCATCTCCCAGCTCCCTGAGGTCCTCGGCCCTCAGATACTCCCCTCCATCACCTGTCATCGTGTCATCGCCTTGAGAGAGCAGAGAGAAGTGTGGAGGTGAAGTCGTGGATGAAAACAAAACCAAGGGATTAAAGGCACACTCAGGTGACTGTGTTAAGTGACAATATGTTTAAATGTCAGGTACTGTATCTGTGGAACTATTTCAGGTCATCTTTGTAGAGTGCTCCTCGGGTATGTACACTTCCATTCCTATAGAAACCAGCTCAGAACAGTGTCCATTCTTAATCTTGGAAAAGGTAGTTGGCAAAACTGTCTCACCACAATGACCATTTAGTAGCAGTTCAGGAGCTTTCAGTCAAATCTGATTATCTTCCTCTGTTTGCCCAAACAAAATTAGATTTTTTCAAATGTCAATTTTTTTAGTCAACATCCATGTTGTTAAAGATATTAATTCTAGAGATTAAAAGTCCATTCTCAATATTGGAAACAGAAGCTGACAATCAAAAGCTCCTGAACAAACAGAAAATAATCTTAACTCAAGATCCACTTGCTAGCTTCTTTCGGGAGTTTTCCACTGCATCTCAAGGTCTTTATCAGATCCTGCTCAATGAAGTAAGGGGTTACATGTTTATTTGCTCAAAGAGCAAATTCCATTTTCTGATGAAGATTATTAGATGTTGTTGTAACCCCTCCAAAAAGCTAATAAGTGGCCCTTGAGTTAATATTATTCTGTCAATTAACTCAAAACTGTATAAGCTATAGCCCGACTGATACCAATATTAATATCTGGATAATCTGATAATCATCAGATATATCATCCAATATTCATTTTCTTTACACAAGAAATGTAAAAGTTGAAAAGTAATCTTGTGTGTATGGTGGACAAACTATAGAATGGTGACACTGTTTCATTTATTGGCTCACAAATATGCCAATAACGATATACTGAGCTAATACTGGCCGATATATCGGTATCGATTAAATAATTTGTATCATTCATATCATTCAATTATATGAATCTACCTGATGAATATGAAACAATAAGTCATAATTATGAGGAAGAAACACTTAATAATCAACAAAAACTAAAGTAGTGTTTTTTTTGGAAATGGCAGAAATGGCCGTCCATACTATTACTAATACAGTTTTACTTCTCTGCTGAGCAAACCCTCCAGACTTAGCAAGTGTAGTAGCATGATGCTGGCATACTTACCGTTTAGATTCTCACTCCTGAGATAATGCTACAAGATTACTATAATCTACTCTATTCACAAAGTTTGATTCTTCTCTGTGAATAAGAATGAGCAGCAATTTAACAACATTTTCTTTCTTTTTTCCCTGGGTTGTCTCACACAACACAGATGCATGTTTTGCAGCATTCTGTACAGCCATGTGTTATCTGCCTTGTAGTGAAAAAGCTCTACTGCTGTTTCTCTACTGTACAGCAGGGGGTAGCATCACTATTGGCTGCAGGTTAACCTGGGCCAAAATGTCCTGCATCAACACATTCAGAGGACTGGTGGAACATGTGTAGCTCATTAAAACTTCTCTTAGGCCTATGTGTGTTAAAAGAAGAGAAATTTAAACTAAATGTAAGTCTTAGACATTAGATGTTAAATTTGTGATGGAAATATAGAATAATTTACTGAAAGGACTATGGTACAGCAATGGTAATGCAATGGTACAGTGAATATGTTCAGCTATTTCGGGTATGGATGTATTTATTAGTATATGTATTTATTTGTGTGGAAGCTGGTCTCGACCGGCTCCATGTGATTGAGTGCCGTGAGATAACTTTGTTATGATATGGCGCTATATAAATAAAATTGAATTGAATTGAATTGAATTTAGGACGTTTGTTATACTCCTCTACTGTAACTTTGTGTTTCATCTCTACACAATAAGAAGTGAGTCTTTCACTAAAAAGTATTTTTTTATTTATCTATGTACAAAAAGCCAGTGAAAACTGTATTTAAACAATGTAACCCTGGTAGAGCCTGGTCACCTTTAAAATGACAACATTTACAGTGTGTTTAGTTTATTAGAATTATATGAAGCTACCAGGTAATTGTGAGAGAATAAGTCACAATTATAAGAAAGAAACAGTTAGTAATCAAGACAAAACTTAAGCGGTGGATGTTTTGGAAGTGGCAGAAATGGGGGTCCATAATATTGTCCAAAACTAGCCAATAACTTTACTTATTTCGAGTCAGTTTCAGGGTCCTGGTGTTGTGCATGCTGGCTCACTGGCATGGCTTACAGAACAGAGCCATCGCTCATGTTATTAGTAACAGCTGTGTTTTACCTAATATGACAAGTCAAAATATCTGCAGTAAGCTCAGATTTTATTTGTACATTGTAACCTCCATAGCAGTAGATGGTGGGGGTGGCTGGTGGGCCTGAGAGTGTAGTGTGTCAGGCTGCAGCCATGTGATCTTGAGGTAAATACAGGAGTTGTAGTTGACTTTGGCCCAGGTCTGGCAGAAAGCATTATGCTAGGCCAGCACAACAAGTGAAGAACATACTGTATTTAGACAGAGATGTGCTCATGCCATTAGTATATTGGCTACCTGGAGGATGAAGGGTGCAAGAAGGACATCAAGCAAATTAATAAATAAAAAATTATACTTTAAAGCACCAGCACTTTAAAGAATAGTTCAACATATTGGGAAATAAGTTTATTTTCTTTCTTCCAGAAGGTTAGATGTAAAGATTGATACCACTGAGAGGTAATTAGCCTAGCTTAGCATGAATACTAGAGGAAAGAGATAGCCTGGCTCTCTCCATGTAACTCCCCTTAAACTGCAAAAAAAAAATGACAATGAGATGACAATGTGTTAATGAGTTAACTTTACATTTGTTTGTCAGTCTACTTTTGAATTTTGGACAATCGGGCTAGCTGTGTCCCCTTTTTTTATGCTAGCTATCTTTACACTAGATCCGTACTTAACACAACGACATCTTTTCTGCTCAAATTTGGAAAGAAAGCAAATAAGTGCATTTCTCAAAACTATTCCTGTGTTAGGAATGTACTGATGCCACACTGAATTTCTAATAATAAGATCCTCATGATGGAACTCTTTTAGGCTCAGTTCAAATTCACCCACTTTCTCCATGACACTTGTATGTAAATACCATGTTACAGTTAGTATTATAGCATTTAAGACGACAGCAATTGCTAGAGGCTCAGTCACGATGCATAACACACTACCCCACTCTGGTAAAATCAGTATAGCCGGTCCTCACACAAGGCAGCGGGCTGAATACCTTCCATATCCATGAGGTCGTCTGGAAAATCATCATCATCAATGGATCTCAGTGCTGTGGGTTGACAGCACAGTCACTCACTACCTTCTAAAATCCACTACTGTCAGAAAAAACCTCTGAACTCTTCTCAAAGGGGAATTGTATGACAAAATTTGGGCTTGAAATAAAAAAGGGTTAAAACTAATGTGGGTTTTTTAAGTTTGATAACAATGGCAGATATTCAAGTATTTCAGGATGGAAAATTACCTAACAGTATTTAAATGTCTTGTTACTCAGCCTGCATTAGAAGCTGATGAAAGTCACAGTACTAGTAGCAAGCTCCTTAAAAGTGCATTAATCAGTAATTTGTTTGCCCACTTGGAGGCAGCAGAACAGGTTGTAAACACAATATCTGACAATAAAACAAGATTATCACCTTATAAAGTTGCAATGGCTAACATGTTAGCAAACACTTCCATCCATCACACACAAAGTAGATAGTTAACTCAAAGTATATTTGGGTTGTGCTCCTGGCCACATGATGAATCCAATATTCACCACCTACTGAAGAAAATATCAGCCTCTTTAGCTGCTAGATGTTCCGCTTTCTCCTACAGCTACTAACTAACTTTCTCTGCACAGTGGGTTTATCAGGACTTTCTGTGTGACAGCACACAACTGTGACAGGGGAATCTGCAAAACAACAGAAAAAACTAAAGAGCTCTGTAGAGCTAAGGGGACCTGCATTAATATGAAACGATTGGTTAGTGCAGCTTTAAAGCAGAGAGAGGCAGGTTTCACTGGTGAACTAGCAGCAATGAAGCATATTCACTAGCTGTTGTCAGGCGGGAACCTGCCTTGTTGGATGACACAAACTAACCAGTGAGCTGATTTGGGCTCAACCACCAAGTCAGAACATATAAACAGGGATTTGTAGTGGGACAAGCAGTTGAACTATTTGATCTAACTCATCCACATTGTTGTTGGACACATGGATGGAACAGCAATGAGAGATCTTTTTCCATTCAAGGGCTGCATTGTGGGTTAATGTTGACAGGCTCTAGTGTACAACAGGACTCACCCTCTTCATCCGAGACATCCAGCACTTCAGTCATAGTCTCTGGCACGTTCAGCTTGTGTTTCTCTGTCACCGTCTGAAAACATGGGAGGTAACAAATATAATAAACATCACACCATACACTTAGTCGCCTGTTCATGTTTAAAATAGTAATCTTGCAGGCCTGTGCTGGTGTTGAATTAAATAGGTGTTCCTAACATTTCTCCTCATTAATATGAATAGGGTGGAGAAACAGCAAATCAGGAAAAAGGGCAGCGATTTCAAGCTTACACTCTCTAAGGTTTTGTATGGCAATGTAAAGTAACTGTAAAGTAACTGTAAATTAAGTAACTGCAAATATGAGATCTTAGTTTTTATATATATGGAAATGTAAAGCAAAAATCAATAATAAATCCAAAGAAATATTTGGCAGACAGATCTGATCCAGGAGCATTCAGGACCACTGTTCCCTCCACTAAAGCACTGATATGAAAAGTTGAAAGCTATCTACATTTCCATTACTTTAGATTATAATGGGAATTTAATTTGAGGTTGCTTAAATGCTGTAGGTGTGTGTGCCGTACCGTTGTGGTGGTAATGATCTCTTCAGTGACAACCCTCAGAGTGTCCACCACGGAGATGTAGCCCAGCCTCCGAGCAATACCCAAAGCAGTGTTACCATTCTGGACAAGAAAGCACAGTCGTTGAGATGTGTGTCTGTTTATGTATAATCATGTGTGTGTGTGTGTGTGTGTTTACGTTGTTTGCATACCACAGTGATAGCGTTGGGCTTGGCACCGTTTTGCAGCAGTACGTTAATGATGTGTGTGTTTCCTTGTTGGGCTGCCTGGTGAAGAGGAGTGTATCCGTTCTGGGAAGGAAAGAATACAAAAGAAAAAAGAGAAAGTAAAAATCTACTAAATAATTTGGTGTGTTGTAATATTGAGAAAAATGTCTATATAAAATATATTTATAACAAATATCTTGTTATAATAAACATTCTCATTATAACAAGAAACTGTTAGAACATGTTTGAAGTGATAATAGTGGAATACAAGAATAAGATAAATACCAAATAATGAATGTTAATGTAGCGCTACAAACTGGTACTTGAGTTTCACTACCTTGGTCTTAGAGTTGACACTGGCTCCATTCTGAAGCAGGAAGTTGACCATCTTGGCGTTACCATAGTGACATGCTACAATGAGCGGGGTGTAGCCCAACTGCAAAACAACAGCAAATCTGCTATAACTCTCCAATCAGGAATACCAACAAAACTACAACACTTGCATTTATGGAGCAATATTGTAAAAAATATTGTTATAGAAGAAGATGATTTCAGCAGAATGGGAAGTGGCTTTTTAATAATATTATCTTATAACCAGAAGGCATATAGCTAAATGCAGGAAATAAAAAAAGATTGTTCATACTTTGGTCTGTTGGTCAAGGTTGGCTCCGTTTCTGGCTAGGATCTCGGCAACAGCCACCTTATCCTCCTGGGCTGCCAGATGGAGGGCAGTCAGGCCACTCTGCATGAGGAACACACAGAACACTTACTATATTCACAACAGCCACATTCAGACCACACTTTGTCCATTCTTTCAATATGAAAAAGCTAAGCTAATGTAGCTATTTGACATTGTATAGAATGTAGCTTTAGCTAAAATTAGCATTGCACAATAGCACTATGTCATACTAGTTGTATAATTAATGAAACATTCATCAAAATATAAAACCATTCCCAAAATCACTTTGCTTTAATAGATTTTCTCCTTGTAATGCTATTGTGTTCGTTGAGGATTTATTGATATATTACTCCAATTCAACCCGGTTTTCAACAGTACCTTAGTTGGGACGTTGATCTGGGCTCCCTTGCTCATGAGCAGGGCAGCCATGTCTGTGTGGCCCTCCTGGGAGGCCAGGTGGAGCGGAGTGACACCCTGCTTGGTCAGTATGTTGGTTTCGGCTCCGTACTGCAGCAGCACTGTGGCGATATCCATCTGGTTCTTCTTAGCCGCGATGTGGAGAGGAGTGTAGCCATTCTGATTCACGAGGACAGGGGAGAGACAGTGTTCACTGAGACTGCTTGATATTTGTCGAGCTGAAAACCTGTTGACTAACATGAACATCCTCTGTTTCACTAGGTTGTCCAATGCTGTTGTAAAATAATCTCACCAAATGTTTTATATTTTATGCCCTCCCCATCAGTGGTGCTCTTGAACTGCTCCCAGGTGTGAATGTGTGTAACTTTGTGAGAGTGACACCTCCCTGAATTAATAAAGGTACAAAATGCTGAATACAAAACCTTTAAGCTCATATCTGTTTACATTTAGTTAAATGTGCATCATGAAAAGTCATGCTGTTGGCAGGTCCTGTGTGCACTGTAACAGTGGATATAAAGACAACAATAGACTTACTTTTGAAGAAGTGTGGATCTGATGAATATGAGTCTAGATCTGTTATTTATAGCTTATTTATTCTTAAATTGGTGATAACAGTTCAGTTATTTGTGTGGATGCCACAGGAAAGAGTTCTGCTAATTTGAGCAGGGTATGTATATGGTGGCTGTGTGGTCAGATCTGAGAGAAAGGGGTGTAAGTCTGAGGTTAGGTTTAGACTTGTATTGGACAGAAAAAGGATTTGTACCTTCTTGCTAAACTGACCCCTACTTGTAACATTGTTTTCCACTCAGCCCTCCCATTATCTCCAGCACAGTGTCCACAGCTCTTTACTGTGGACTCTCACCTTGGCCATGGTGTGGGGGGACGCGCCTTTGTCCAAAAGCAGGAGTGCCACCTTCTGGTTATCGTAATGTGCTGCGACATGGAGCGGGGTGAGGCCATTCTGTAAGGGATGGACGGTGAGTGCACATGGATTAAACAGCAGTTAGTGCAGCACCAACACATACACACAGAGTTAACAGGAAGTGTTGAAGGGTTGACACTGCAGGTTGAGATGAGTTAGAGTTATATTAGACAGCAAAAGCTGGGAGGATCATTAAGTGGGTCCATACTATTAAAGACAAACATATTCAAAGAAAAAGGGAATGTTGTTGTAAAAAGGCTTCCGTTATGTGTTTTATGTTTACTGGAATGATTCATAGTTAAAAATCCAACACAACACACCACACCATTGTGCAGTTTATCATATTTAACATTTTATGCAACATCTCATAGATTGTACAGTAAAAACTAAAAAGATAGATTTAGAACGTTTTCTATGTGGACACATACCTTTCCAGCAGAATCAGGTGGAGCATGACGCTGCAGCAGAAGTTTGGCTACATCTAGGCTTCCGTACTTGGAGGCCACATGCAGGGGAGTAAAACCCTTCTGTCGAGAGAAAGAACCGGAGAAGGGTGGTTCAGAAATGTATTTAAAGACAGTGAATACAGGATATCTATACACAGGTTGGCTCAGGCCGACTTAAATCCAATTCAGACCTCATCAATAATTCTCATTTCTATTGTATTCAGCATTCAGAGCCTCTATCCATAGACCTCAGGGAGTCTGTTCCATTCAACTATTGGCTTTTTTTACATTTACATTCACATATATCCAAACATATAATCCCTGTGTACATCATGGGAACATGCTGTACTGCTTTCTGATCAGCTTTCTTCATTCTTACGTCTTCCCTGGAAAATAGTAAAAATAGCTGCAAGCTTTCTCACGTTGACAAAAACATTATTTGTAAAGTTTGGTAAACAGAAAAAATGTTGTCCTAAAATATTCAACAAATTTATATAAATTCTAGAAAGTGTCCAACAATAATACACTGATTCCCATTTGGATTACAAAGCTTGTGAATGGAGTATTAAGTGCAAGTGAAGAGGCTGCTTTGTAATCTGTAAAGATTGTGATGGATCAGATAGTTTAAAATGGGGTGTGGGGTCCTGCAGGAGGCCCCAAGGGACCCCCAGAGTTGCCTAGCAACACGAGGAATAGCTTAATTTAAATAGAATTATTTTCACATTGACAAAGTATTTTGGGCATTTCATGCCATCATTAGAGGGATGGCAGGGTGAGATGGGGACCAACATGCAACAAAGCTGCCCAGCCAGAAAGCAGGTGTGGTTCAGAAACAGCCTTTTAAACGGCCCCTTGACAAAATATTTTAATGACTAAAATCTTTCCTTAAGCGTTCTTGGGACAAAATCTCATCAGATGGGTTCTCTGAGGCCTAATGCGTGTTTTGTTACTGATAGAAAACAAGAGCCCCCAGCCTGCTGATGCAACTGTAGGTAACTTAACCCAAAAATATTATAGAGAACCCTTTACTTTTCACTTTCATATCCAGCAGAGGGGGCACTTTAACTATTTTGAATTACAGAACTACACAGGAGCTGACAGAAACCACATGACCAGTGTGTTTACGATCCAGCCCTGCCCATGGAGGGAGCAATCCTTTGTTTGTCAAACCCTGGATTATATCCGATGCAATCGGTGATTGGACAAAAAAAAAGGATGGAGGAGAGGGTTTCCTCAAATAGAGATGTGGAAAACACACAATATTCTTTGCAAATCAAGGATGGAGAGTGTTACTCTTGCATAACAACAAGTTTTCCTGATTTGGTTTCCGTAGCGACAGCCACGCCCTTTCTCCCCAGAAAGAAACCAAGGAGAAAGACATCAAGAGTGGGAGAGAGGATTGTTTAACCCTGACGAATACAGTGCATCAGAAACACTGAACCCTGATGAATACAGTGCATCAAGAAGAGCTTTGTCTCACCATTAATGTTGTGTGTATGAACTGAAGGACCAATCTGTGCTAGACTGGATGCAAAGTGAAGATTCTGTGGTAAACACCTCCACAGTGATGACCATAAATCACTTGACTGCGTTCAGGCTTCATGCACAATTTAGAAAGCAGCAGCTTTACAGACTCATCAATCATTCATCTAAAGTGGGTCAAACAGACAGAGACCTGCACACAGTAATACTACAACCTCTTTATCTGAGGCTTCCGGGGGGAGGGGGGATCACCATGGGACCATCACTTATGGCATAGCTGCACTTAGTCTATTATTTTATCTGTACATCTGGTACTATAAGTCGCTGGTATTGCACATTAGTTCCAACCTGTTAATCCTTCAACATGTATTTTTAAGTAGATTTGTGCATCTGTATTAATTTCAACAGATTTGGTTGTTTTGTTGTAGAATTTTATTTGTTTTTGTAATATACAAAACTCATCAGTTTCAACCATTTCAACTTGGGTGGCACTAAATCTCCACTCTAAGATACAGTACAGAAAATGACCCCAAAATGAATGCTTTGTTTTGTTTTTAGAGGATTTGCAGCTGTTGACATCTATGTCTATGACTCTCTATTCATGGAAAGTATTCAGCAGGCTAACGTTATCAACTTAGAGCTAACCGGATTTAGGAGAGAAGTTTGACCCTGTGGTTGAAGCAAGATTCTGTGACATTTGAAAGAAGAAACTACTTTTTCTTCAACTTACATATGAAAAGTTGGTAGGTGTATTTTTGAACTTTGGGCACTCAGGCTAGCTATTTCCCCCTGCTTCCAGTATTTCTACTAAGCTAGGCTAACAGGCATGTCCTGACTCCAGCTCTGTGACAGAGACAGAAAGTTGAACTATTCCTTGAAATATAAACCTAATAGACTAATCTTGTACACGGCTGCCTCTGATACTCATGAAATGAATGTATGTAATTCTGAAGGCTGAATGCTCCTAGCATACTTTGAGGAGTTAGATCGTGTGCAAGTACTTACATTTAAAGACAAATCAAACCCACCTTTGTGGCCAGGGAGTGTGAAGCTCCAGCTTCTAGCAGGACAGAGGCTGTCTCCACCTGCCCCTCTCTGGCGGAGATGTGGAGGGGGGTGTAGCCGTTGGTCGTGGCAGCATCAGGATGGGCCATGTGTTGCAGCAGCAGCTGCACAATTTCTGTTTTTCCCAGACGGGACGCAATGTGGAGGGGAGTCTGGTCCTCCTGAAGACGCCACAGTGGAAAAAGAATTAGCACATCAAAAAAACACTAAAGTAAAAAGTGTTCCTTGTTGTGCTACTATAGATATCAGCGGTCTCACCCGTGCCCTGGCGTCCACCATTGCTCCGTTCCTCAGCAGACATCTGACCACCTCCACCTGACCTGCCCTGGCTGCCATATGTAAGGCTGTTTCCCCACGCTGTACACATAACATACGGCAGCATATGGGTCAGCAGGGTCAACTAACATATTTAACTGATGCATGCTAAGTTGACTAGTCAAACTACCTGAGCAGCCACTGTAATGTTTTTTTCTCACTTAAATATAACAAAATTACAAGAGAATGCATTTTCTCTCTGTCACTTTCCCTCTCTCTGATTGGCTTGTTTCACATCACTCACAATATTGCTGACGTCCGGTGAGGCTCCGTTCTGCAGCAGCAGCAGGACGATGTTCAGGTGACCCATGAAGGCTGCTACGTGGATGGGAGTCAAACCAGACTGGACACAGGGACGCATGATACAAAAGGGACAAAAGGATCAAATGTCACGTCAAACACACATTTGTTATTCAAGAAGAGCTCATCAAACCTGTTAATATGAAAAGTAGTAATGATGTCATCTGGCAATTTAAGGTATCTCTGGCTGGTAGACAATGGCTACTTTCCCTACAGCTGAGTTGCCGACACAATTGGTAGGAAACACTATTCAAAAACAAACATATAAGACAAAATATCGGACTGACTTTAATACAAGTTCTTTTCCAATTGCTCACACTTTTTAGATTAATTCTTGCAATAGTATATACATTTCTGTATTTAAAAGGGAAGAAGTAAAATAATACTTTTCAAATAAAAGATACAAAGTTTGCTAAAGAATTACCAAAAACAATAGAGGGGAACTTTGTTAATGATCAAATTTTGTTAAAATGACCAACCTGATTTAGTTGATCGTCCATATGATTTAGTCATTTGTCCCCAGTTCAACACTCCATTCCATCTCCCACTTTCCAAGTTTGTACCTCTATCAAGTGACGTCTGTCTGTGCTGTAATGTCCAATGTAACCTTCTATGCTATGTAATTATTATGAAGGTAGCATAAAAGGGAATATTTGTTGATATATCCTAAAAGTCCACCTCAGTGTCCACTTGAATCCATTCTATTATTGTGTACAACTATCATGCTATTAAGAAAACAGCTTGATGCATTATGTCATTTCAATAGGCTGTACAACAGCTTAATCCTCCTATATATCTAGAACTCCTTTCTGGTATGACCGGTGGTGAAGCCTGACATATGACACCAACTAGCCCTGACCCAGCTAACCCCAGTGGCTTCAAACAGACCTTTGTGCTGGTTTCAGTTGCTGTGTGACGTACCTCTGTAATGGCCTGGATAGAGGCTCCATATTTGACCAGCAGCTCCATCACTTTCACTCGGTTCTTCTTACAGGCTATGTGCAGCGGAGTGAAGCCATTCTTTTGGGAAGACATGGAGCACACACACAGACAAAGTAAAGAATGAACCCAAACAATATTTAACATAACTAAATGTTCACCTTAGTCATCAGAGCCCACTGAGTCTACATATACAGATTTTATCTTATAACTGGTAGAATTTCCACAAGAGGATTGTTAGTTACACGATGTCTTTGTATCGTACCAGTGCCCTGGCGTTGGGGTTGGCCCTCTTGTCCAGCAGCAGTTTAGTGACCCTGTAGTGACCGCAGTGAGCAGCCACATGTAACGCTGTTAGGTAGTCTAACGTGACATCATCAACAGGAGCCTTGTGCTGCAGAAGGTGTTTGACGCATTCAACGTGGTCGCCTTGTGCCGCCATGTGAAGAGGAGACAGCCCATTCTAAAATGTGAAAGACAGGTCATTTAGTTTGATGGACATTTATGGTAGCAGGGTTGTCTGTGCGGCAGCGTACTGTAAACACAACCCTGCTTCTTAGATCACATGAATTTAATTTATTTGATTTATTTGTCCTTCATTTAGCCAGGAAGGTCGTGTTGAGATACAAGATCTCTTCTTCCAGAAAGGGACAGCACATGCAGCTTCACATATAAACATGTTTGTTAGAACATATACAGTACAAACAACACAAGGGAAGCAGTAAATGAATAGAGGCATACAGGTCACATCAGTGATGAAACTATGATTACTGAAAGAACCTTCTGATAAAAGAAGTTTGAGAGTAAAAAAAAAAGTAAAAGTGTGCCTATTTTTATATTATAGTGAGAATCTAGCTTGTGAATGTAGTGGGGATATTTTTCTCAGGAGTTGATCAAAGCAAAGCTTTTCAAGGTCATAATGTGTCAAATGTGACTGATCAAATTGATTAATTAAAGTGTTTTGTTTTTATTTGAATACAGTTGAAATGGAGGATTTTATACTTAAAATGCTGAATCAGATGAGAACATTGATGAAATACAGAGATACAATAGGTGTTGGAGAGTTTTAGCCTAGCTTAGCACTGGAAGCAGGGGAACTAGCTTTGTCAAAAGTGCAAAAATATACCTTCCAAGAACATTTTGTATATTGTTAGCTAGCACACTACTGATCAATACATCCAGCAGTCACCTGGGATTTGTTCAGAGTTCCAGCAGTAACCTTACTACTATATATGAAGATGATGCTGTTGGTAGTTCTTTTAAAACCAAAATCTCTTATGTTTATATCGCCGTTTCTGCATCTGTTAAATGAAATTGCATTGGATATATAGAGATGACATTGCTTTTAATCAACTAATCTGACGGGTAAAACTACAAGCTGTATTTCCCCAAAAATCATTGGTTTGAATAGTTCATCACCGCACCATGAAGAGGTCCAAAGCCTAAAATACTATATTCTGATACAGTCTATATACAATACCTACTGGACTACTTTATGTAGAGAACCGTATGCTAGAAAAGTATGACTTAATGACGGGTGATGATTATACACTTTGAATCCAATAACCAGTTATTATGACTGGGACTGAATAACATGCTTCTGTCCCTTTAACTGTAAAAAGTGAGTGGACATGTAACATACCTTGGTCCTGGCCAGCAAGGGTGCTCCTCTCTCCAGCAGCAGCTCCACAGATGTATCATGTCCACTCCGAGCCGCGCAGTGTAGGGGAGTCAGACCATCCTACAGAACACACAGACACTTATTCATAGTCATTCAATACATAATGACACTGACTTGTCATTTAACTTCACTGGCGTCAGAGGTCCTTCTAACCAAGTTAGACTGGTCAATTGAGGTCACTGGCTTAACCTGAAAAATACTTCAACAGCTGCTATAACCCAGCAGGGTTAGTCCCTACATGCAGATGCAGCCAGTGATGAACCCAGGCTGGGTGTTGTTTGTATTGGTTAGGATGAAATATGGCTAATAACAAGAATGTCCTGGCACACATCAACATTTCGCCAAGCAGAGGTCAGGATGTCCAGTGTGGTACTGAATTTGACCTACTGAAAACAACAGTATTAAGCTCATATTCACAGCTGGCGTAACTGGGAGGAGATGACAGTAATGAGCTGGTCATGTATTACTCCTGTGGATTTAGCAGAAACATTTGACTTTCTTGGCAGAATTCCATCTGTAAAAGCGTGTGGAGAAATGGACTGGACCAAGTGAGGAGAGAGGAGAAGATGTATATCATGCAGTGGTTCCCTTTAAATCAGTCAGCAATTCACAACAAAGATATCATTACCACGGTTCTGTTTTCCATACTCACCCTTGTTTTAGCATCAATTTGAGAGCCTCGGTCCAGTAACAGGCCCACCATGTTAGTGTTGCCACGCTTGGACGCCACATGTAGAGGAGTAATCCCATTCTACAGGGGGAGAAAAAAGACTTTTAGTCACATGCATTTTGTCTCAATTAGACACATTAAAGCATTTATTAAAAGGTTACTGATGTCTACACTCAAACTGTATCATATGTCTGTATAAGAGGTGTGAATGTTATAGTAATTAATTTAAAAATATGAATCATATGTAAAACAACAATAAAAGTGAAATCCCCTTCAAAATAAAATAGCATGTAACATGTTCAAAAGCAAACATTTTGTATTTAATTTAAAAGCAAAAACAGTTCACATTAAATAAAATGGCAGACACCAGATAGTGTGTATTCCTTTGTGAAACTATTAACTAACTAATCAACTAACTCATTAAACACATTTTATTTCAAAATAAAATATATTAGCTTATATCTATTCATTTCTATGTTGAGGGCACTTAAATCTTTACACACTTAAAGTAGGGTTGCTAGTATCTTTCGTTCGTTTGTCTGGACCCACTGCACTTGTGATGTTCTCATAATTTGAACCAGTAAAGTCAAGCTGTCTCAAACTGGAGGATGGTGTGGCTCACAGACATAGAAAGAGTAGAAACACATAGAACTCCATATACTGTGTGAGGTGTGTGTTTTTTGTCTTTTGGTGTGTTTTTTCTTCTTCTTTTGTATAAAGGTGAAAGGAGAACTATTTCTATCCACACTGCTAAAAATAGGACATCTGAATTTGTTTTCTAGAAGATATTGATTAAAAGGACAAAACATACACATCTGAAAGGCCAGAAATGAAAGCACTGCTGGGTTGTGTCTTGATTCATGATGATTTGTGTGTGAGTAAGATCTAAGATCTGAGATCCTAGATGACAGGTAGATACAAGGACTAAGAACTTTAGATTTGATAACCGTGTAGTTCAGCAGTCGTAAGAGATCCACGCGCATTCAGAAATGTTACAACACATGAACTGCATTAAGAAATGCAACGAAAAAACTAAATAAAACACCAGACAATAAAAACTGACAAACATGCACCATGTTATTTGCTGAAGTCGTAAATAATGAACTAACACTGTTTATTTTAGTTTTGCCTATATACATGCATGATTCCAATATTATTGATGCTATTGGCTATACAGCTGTATTAGCATTTTACTAGCATGTTAATCAGTTTTGGTGTCCCCCAGAAACTTCAGACATCTTGTGCAAGACAAGATGCATGTAAAATGTTCTATGGGTAGCGTTTACATGTGTATGGCACAAGTTAAATGTGAGCTGTTATACTGCCTGTGTAGACAGCTGGATTAATTAAAATTGTAGCATGTCTGTTCTGGCTGAAACATGTCCTGTCTAGACACGACGTTAGGCGTTAGGCGTAGACAAAGGCAAGGCACAGGTAAGCGCATGTCACTCAAGACTCCAAACATAATAAGGACCCCCATTGGGCAGAGAGAAGCCCTAAAACTACAAAGCAAAGATGGTTGGAAAGAGACTAGCCAATGACAGAAAGAAAAACCAAGATCCAAAATAAAGATGGACGAGGTCAGGGCCACTCAGGCCTGTTGGTATTGTCCCAGGGTGCTAGGAATTCTGGGCTAAAAGTGGTCAAATGTTTTCTTTTGTCTGCTTGACCATTTGCATATGTTTTCTTACATTTCTAGCTAGCAGCTAATAGCCCTGATATTCAATAGCCAACCATCCTGTGCAAAAGTGTTTAAATAGAATTAGTGTGTCTTTCAATGCACTTATCAGACCCAAATAACTGTACTTATAAGTGTGGATTCCTACCCTTGCCGTAAAGTCAACTGCTGCCCCTCGGTTCAGCAGGAGTGTGGCCACATTGACGTTGCCATAGTGGGCAGCGATATGAAGGGGGGTGAATCCACTCTGGAAGACAGACAGGAAAGAGACAGACACACAGAGAGGAGGAATCAGGTCAGACATTAGCCTTTACTTCCTGTCCTCGATCTGTGGCTCGGGTCTTGATCTTTGGTCTTCCCAGCATGCAGCAGTCGCATTAAGCATCACAGGTGAACAAAAACTAAACTGAAATAATAGAAAATGGAAACACTTGAAACTAAAAATCTATTTTTATATTAATGTGAGAATATGTAGCACCCATACACACAACCCCAAAACACACCCACACGTCACTTCCATGCAAGTTATCAACCACAGAAAAAAAAGGAAAGAAGGGCAATTTCCTTGGCTTCAAAAAGGATGAAAACAAAAGCATAACAAATAGATGTACAGTACACACAGATTATCAACAAGATTGACATGAAGATGGACAAACAATATTACCTACCCAAACAAGACCAAATTATAGTAAAATCATAATGTGGTGCGTAACGAGTAGGGTACATTTCTGATCAACACCAAAGTGCACTATGTTAACTGTATGTCATAGAAGTAATAGAGTTAGCAATGAGAAATATATGAGAAAAGTTAGAGATTGCAGAGCAGGCTGGAGTAGTTGTGAAATTCTTGCCTTACCTTGCCATTCTGTAAGTGTGGTCCGATTTAATGTGAAAAAGTTGTTTACAAAAGTGTGAAGATTACAGTGACTAACGTGATGGTTTAAAAACTTTATACAGTCAAAAGCTTAGAATGGTGCAAATTAAGGTAGCGTGGATGCAACATGCTATTCAATGCCAAGTCTTTGGCTAAGCAGGTAATAATTTTAAAGCTGCATAAGCTTCCCATGCCATTATTGATTAGCATTGTCTGTAGTAGTACAAGAGTCAAAGTTATATACCAGTAATTTGAAGAAAACATGCATTTAAAATACTTGATCAGGAAGCTGTAAAGTATGGAAGACCAGGACTGCCAATATTAAAATAAAATAATTTAATCTATTTTTAATGTGGAAGGATTTTCCCTTTGTGATATTTGTGAAAGTCAGTGAAATAGACACCATGTTATTACATTTGCTCTGTTTTCTGGACAGAGTTTAACAAAAAGTAAAAGTCCAGTTTCCATTTTCAAAATCACATAGGTTGCATATAAAAAAGAATCAATTTTACATTACATTTTGTAAGCATTCTCGCAGTGTTGTGATTTAGAGTACATAGGAAAAAACTGGTCAATAACGTTTTTGTTTTGGCAGTATATATGCCTTTAAAAGATGAAAATAAATATCAGATTTTCATCAAATTAATTTTTTATTTTTTTTATTCAATGTTAATTTTTATTTCCCCATTTATCATAGGCAGATTTAGAAAAATACATTTTCAATTTGATTTAATGATTTCATTTTTATTTTGGCAGCACTGGACTACTTGGACTTGTATGCAGTATATTATAATATTTGCAATAATTGAACCAATACTGTTTTAAACTAAGTTTGATAGTGCATCTCTAGAAATCATGCAACACAACATAAACAGACAAAATTACAAGACAGACTAGCGGACAATATACAATACATTCATATCTGTTCAAAAAATGCATCAGCACTGTATTCATCAAATCAAAACCTTGCAGTAGGAAAATGTAATCATTTAAAATAAATAAATAAACCATACATATCAATAATGATGTTGTTTAGAGGTACAGTATTGAGACATATGAGAAAAACAAAAGGGTCTTTCTGAGCCAGTGATGAATTTCATATAAACTGGAAAAAAGAATAGAAATGCATACAGACAGTATGAATAAACAAAATCTAAGGCAGAGTGTGTGCCTGAGCCTAGCACACACGGCAGCTGCTTGGCCATTCGTGTCAGCCGTGCATGTTGACCTCTTATTATACCAAACCAACAGAAACTGTGGAAAGTGTAAAATTAAACAATTGATGCTTTATTTACACCATGCAGAGTTGTGGAAGTGAAATAAATAGTGGAAAGAAAGAAAATAACAAAGGGATGGGACTGTATAGTGAATCTGTGGAGAATTAAAGGAGCGTGTGTATACCTCAGTAGTCCTATTGACCATCATCTGAAGCAGGAGGAATGAGGGAGGGAAAGATCAGTTCAGTTAGGCTTGTTTAACACATTACTGCACTGTAGGCGGATGCACAGCAGCTTAAAGGCAGCTGTGCAGTCAGATAGTGGCAAGCGACGTGGCTGGAGTGGGTCACTTCCCTTTAATGTGCTCTGTTTGTCAAAGCCTAAAATTTGTGGAAATGCCAATGAATGATTTTTATTATTGAATAAATATGTCATTTGATTTTGTGATTAATTATACAGTGAACAATGCTCATTGCAACTACCAAGAGTCCAGTGACGTCCTCAAATGTCTTTTTTTCTCTACCAATCATCCAATATCTACATATATTCAAGTTACAAAGATAATAAATGATTACACTTAAGAAAATCTTCACTACAAAACTTTGTAATGCAAGAAGCAATATGAAACAACACATTTATCCTTGTACAGGAAGGAAGAAACCCGTGTACATATAAATACACTGGTCTAGTGACCAGTAGCTAATGGTGGCTAATCTTAACTTTAGTATGCTGGACTTGTGATTCTTCTCTTGTGCTACTGTTACACATAAACATTTGGTGGTTTTATTACAGGTAAAGTCAATTGTGCCATTTAATTACATCTTGGGTCTTATTTTTGTAGCTTTGGTTCTCATTTCTAACAGTTACAATAACATTGTACTCAACTAAGTCATTGCTGAGATCTTAGAACAGTCTAACCTTTATTTAGATCACGTCAAACAGGAGAACATTGTATGCTGTTTTTTACCCCAATAAACTAAGAAACAGGTCTTTTAACAGGGTCACTACAATGTTATTATTACAAATGGCCAAAATGTAAAAGAAAAGATCTGAGTTACAATATGTTATTGCTATCTCTTAAGGGGTTTATTTAATGTCTTAAGTGATTACAACAGAACTCTTTCACAGCTACATTGTCCAATAAGAATCTTGGTTTAGTGTGCTGAGATGTTAGCTGTCCATTTCAGATAAGTGTAACTGGAGTGCTTTCCCGAGGTGTTTGATTGGAACTGTGCTTTGCGTGTGTTGTGTTTTATGTGTATATGTGTTTGAGTGTGACTGTACATGCTGTACATTTATAGCAGTTCTCCTCTGGGTCTTTATTATGACTCATATTGAGCAGGGCTGCATCACAACAGCTGAACCACATATGGTATTATACTAAATGCATGCATGTACCCTGAGTTGTCACGATGTTTTGTTACATAACAACATAATTGGTGCCTAGTTGAAATATACTGCAGTTACTGTAGAAGCAATACTTAACATTCTGGAAGACATATAAACAACCGTATAGTGCATCGTCTTCACTCTAGCCATGTCACTTTAAGCCACAATCAGAGGAACAGTCATAATTAAAAATGAGTCTTCTTACATCAACAGGTAACTGTAAACTTCTACCAATACCAGAATGACACTTTAACCCCTCCCATCCCTTACTGATGGTCAAAAAGACATTGTAAATAAAGCCTCCACCCCACCCCCCATTGGTTGCATGCAGCCTTAAATATCACCACCATACAACCTGCAGACAGTGGCACACTCCATGCAGAGGACAGTGCTACACTTAGACACCGGTGCAGCGAGGTAGGAGGGGGTGATGGGGGAAGTGTGTGAGAGGTAGCATTTAAAGAGAGAAGGGAAAAATAGGAAGAGACCCAGTTAGTGGCAGGACCAGGAGTGACGTGGCAGGCACAGAGACACTGAATGAGAGGGAGGAATAGAGAAATAGAGAGGTGCATAGACAGACAGATGGAAACACAAACACACTATACACAAGTATACAGCTTCGTAGGAAAAGTACATCACAATAAACTAGGGGTCTACTGTCACACACAAAATCATACATATATATTTTAGGGGACCCCATTTACACCTGCTGTGATGGGTATCTGGATATTTATTTGGATAAGGAAAAAAGTTCTAACTGCCACCACAAACGTGTGATACAATGACATCCAATCTGCAAGACCTCATGGACAGTTGACAGAACTGGCCACAGCATTGTCAGTTATCATATGAAGCTTTCATGCTCTGTCAATAAGTTTGAAACCAGGAAGAAACATCACAGCTGAGCTGACAAAAGTAGTTTAAGTCACCAATGAGGGAACAGCCGGCTAAAAGCTCAGTATAGTCAATTCAGCTTTAAGACTCTGTGTTAAGGATTTCTTCGTACAAGAACTAAACACTTATAGACTGTTAAGAGACAGCAAAGAGACAAAGTCTCACGCTTCGTAGATCAACCCTCCACCTAACCTCCACCAACTCCTCCCTAAGAGGTTTTGTGGCACTACAACAACATCCAGCAACATCTGCCTTTGCGCTAGATATACAACAGTCATTATTAGTACCACCACAACAGGTCATCTATCAGGAAAACTTAAACGCAGGTCATTCTAAGTGTCAAATAACCAATACCAATAACTTTTTTTCTTGCTGCTGCCACCTGATCCTGTGATTTTGCCACTGACTATTATGGGGCTTCCACGCATGATACCCGGGTGGGACTGATTATGACTTGTGACATACTTAAAATGGTGACATAACAAAAACAACAAAGACAAAGCTGACAAATGCTGTGCTGATCTAGCTCAAACTGGTGCCATGATGATGGTATATCAAGACTGTCAAATGATGACAGATGTAAATTCCTCAGATTCCAGTCTACTTCTAAGGCTTAGTATTCCACCTCCATCTCGATTATGATCACACACTGGGACCCACAATATTTTGGTTCAGATGTCTAGTGCCACAGTGTAAAAACATTAGAACTGAGGGCAAGTGCATTGTCACTGTGGGTAGAAATATTGTAATCCATCATGTCATGGATAGAAATATCATGACTGTGGATAGAAACATTATCCTGGCATGAAACTATCTCATCACTGTGGGCCAGTACACATTTACCTTACATAAAAAATCACCACATTTGTTAAAACTATCATAAACATAGGTAGAAATGTTTTCCCACCCATTACATTTGTATATAGAAACATCAAGACTCCGGGTAGGTAAGAATGTCATTGCTGTGGGTTGAGAGATCATCGCTATGGGTAGAAACATCATCACTGTGGGTACTAACGTCATCACCACTGGCAGTAATGTCATAACTACGGCTCAGCCCACACATAAGAAATCCACACAATTGGAATGTAACATCACCTTCCATGTAATTGTTTGTTGCCAGCTTTCCACCTACACACCGTTTTTGCATAATAAGCAAGAAAAATGAGACCCTGTGATTATGAAGATAGGCTGTAATGAAAACAGCGTGATCAGATTGATGATTATCAGCACAACTTATCCAGATACAGATCACATTTTAATAGCAGATGTAAACAAGTTCCATCCAAAGACTCCTTCATTGTTAGTATGCATACACCATTTACATAAAAAAAAAAGCTAGACTGGCTTTCAGAGCTTTACCTTCTGCATTCTGTACCTCAAATATCACCAGACCCTACATAGCCAAATCCATCACAGCCTCATGTCATTCATATACTTCATAGAAGTCTTTATAACCACAGTATGGACACACTGGCACAAACACAAAGAACCACATTAGCTCGACTTCCACACATGCCAACCCTTTGGAGTCAAACTGTCAAAGTGATGTCCATACCTTCGACTGGACATCAGCGTTGTGGTCGTTCTGGAGGAGCAGGGCAGCTGACTTGGTGTCGTCCTTGCGTGCAGCAATGTGCAAGGCAGGCAGGCGGACCTTGCCTTTAGTATCGTTCTCCAGTAAGACAGAAACCACTTGGTTGTGGCCCTGCTGGAGGGCAATGGCCAGAGGGGTGAAGCCATCCTGGAAGACGGATAAAGAGGATTAGCATCATTTCATTTTCAAGAATCCTTAATCTGAGGATGTTCAGCAACGTGTTGCTGTAATATTTAATGTCATACTATATAATATACCTGTACTGTACTTTTCAGATGATACATTCAGTACAGTACATCAGCACTAACTCCACCAATAAAACAACTGAGTTTTCCTTTTGAACACCAATACTTTTTCATCACTTCTACTGTGAAGTTTTTTCTATCACTGTTAAGCTACCATCAATTAAATATAATACTTCCTACATATGTTTCAAATTAAAATACAACCAAGACAGGTAGGGACTATGCTGTTTTAGCCCCAATGGAGTGTGAGTGTGGGGGAGAAAAACAAGTTTGGTGATCTGCTGACTTTTCATAAGTTTAAAGTTTTCAGTTATTAAGCAAAATATCTCAACACGGGAAAGATTGATTAAAACAACATTTGCTAGCCTCTTTAGCCACGCTAGTGACAGGGCTCTAGGGATGGCAAAGTCAGTCAGTCCTTAGGCCCACTACTTTGTGTGTCTTGGTGAATATTGCATGGACTGCCATACATTTTGTACATCATGATTACCAAAAGATATGTCCTAATGACTTTAGTGGCCCCATACATTTCCTTTCACCACACTAGCATGTTGACATTTTTCATGAAGAGTGGAATGTCTCAACATCTCCAGGATAGATTTCTGTAAAGTTTTGTACAAATGTTTATATCCCCAGAGAATTAATCCTAAGGGTGGACATTTCTATCTAGCACCATCATTAGGTCAACATTTTTATTTGTCATATACTTTGATTTATGACCAAATACCTGAAAAACTAATGACGTTCTCATCAGTCTCAGATGTACTTGGCGTTAATGCTAATTAGCAAATCTGAGCATGTTAACACACTAAATTAAGATGGTAAAAAAAAAAACTGAAGGAAAATGCATTTGGTGAGATGAAGGCATGAAAGAAAACGAGAAGCTGCAAACTCATAACTCATAATAATGTATTTATGTCAACATTTTAGTTTTGACAATCATTCTCATTCAGGGTCTTGATGAAAGCCAAAACGTCAGTCTTTTTAGATGCTAAACATTAGCAGGTCAACGTTGATATTAGCATATAGCTCAAATCACTCACTGCCAAGTGAGCCTCACAGAGTGCTAACATGGCTGTAGATTCTGATTCTACACATATTTGCCTTGACTGAAAATATCAAAGATGTTGTGGGATCTCTGAGGCAGATCTTAATTTTGATGCCATCACACTAGTCCTATGGCAGCGTCTTATTAAATACACTACATAAACTGTTTTTTAAACTATTCTACACACACACACACTTCTCACCTCTGTAGCAGTGCTCTGGTTGCCTCCATTCTCCAGAAGGTATCGCACCACATCCAGGTGATTCTCTTGGGCGGCCATGTACAATGGAGTGAATCCATTCTACAGTACAAGAGCAAATGCAAGAGATTACAAACAAACTACTAGTCATGAAAACAAATCTTTACTATCTCCTGTATTATATACTCAACAAGTCCAAAATCAACCCTTGCCTCTCTAACATGATATAAGTGATGACTAATACAAGAGGTGCTATCATCAATGACTTTTAAGAGGACAGCATCATCAGCAGAGTGCAGAGGCTTACCTGAGACTGTGAGTTGATGTCAGCTCCTCGTTTGACCAGGATCTTCACTACTTCAGCCTGACCAGCTAGAGAGGCTATGTGAAGTGCTGTGTTTCCTTTCTGGATTAATAGAAAACATTAAAGAACAATGAGAAGAAGCATTTCCTTACAGAAATAATGACCTAACCTTATGGTTATGGCTGAATTTTTAACAGATGAGCTGTGATGCTCTGATAATGAATAGCTCTGAATATTGATGAGTCCCAGTCTTAAGTCTTTATTTCAGCGATGGCTAATGAGTCTTTTACCAATACACATTTGTGGCTGAGAGAAGAATCTCAAATCAGTCTGTCAGATTATTAAATTCCACATAGTTTGATGCCTCTGCAATGTGACAGTTTTGTAGTATATACTTAAATGTGCCCTTGATGGTACCCATTGGAGGTTTTCACCAGTAGAAGCACTATTGAGTTGTTCAACCTTTTAGTTTTTTCATGCACAAGGATGCACATGCATGCATGCACGATGCAGATGATGTGATACAAGTTCCTGCCTATGGTTCCACATTATTCCACTGGCTGTGGAATACTGAAATCTTCCAACAAATGCAGGGGTGCTAGTAGACTAGGAAGTAAACAATGCAGGTTTCAAACTTATAAGACAAGAGGAAGGAAATGCACTGAAAACGTTGTTAGAGCTCATGGATACACACAATCCATCTTGGTGAGAAAAACTCAATAAACATTTTGTAAACACAACTTCTGTTTGTTTACAAGAAACCTCCAGCTTTCAGATGCTTGTGTTACTGAACACTATACTACAATGTCACATGTATTCTGTTTACAGTATGTTCTTGTGTCAGTGCTTCACTCCAGCTGTATTGCACTGCAATGAGTGATGTCTTGGGCATTGTTATACACAGCATGACATATCTAACGTTCTAGTGAATGAAGTTAAAATACAAGTCTGCTGGATTTGAACAATGCTTAGTGTAGCTATATAACATATTTTCTGACGGTCTGTATGATTAAAGAGGAGAGTATGCAGCTGCAATTCTCATTGACATCAACAACAATAAAGAGTTATGTTATATCAAACTGGCATATCATATTCATATTTGGTCATGTGAGCATATTGAAATCGCAGTAACATGAAATATCAAAACCTAAGTGTGAAAATGAACAGCGAACCAAATGTATAGATTATTTACTCTACTAATTAACTTGATTAAGGCTTGAACTTCAGTCCTGAACTACTGAGTCATGTTTTGAACCGAAGAATGCAATACATGAATGATATTGTAATATCAAATATATATATATATATATATATATATATATATATAACTGATGTGTGACAAATGAGAGGTAATGAAAGTGTTTTAGTAAGGCAGTATTAAGGTGGAGAGCACTTCAAACACATCACTGGTTAACACAATGTCCATACTCGTCAAACCATTCAGTCAATTCTTGTGCACTGTATGGAATATCTAGATTGGTTTCTCACTTATTTATTCAGTTTTTTCCTTTAATTTGTCATTGATATGTGAGTTTTACATGAATTAATTACTTTTCTTGAGATGCTGTTTGAATACAAATGAAATATTCCAACACTATCTTTATTAATTAAACAAGATACAGTATATACTATCCATAGAGGGTACATTATTCCTCTGCTGTTTATTCCTACTGTTAAGCAACTGTTATTAACTGTGTGTAGTAAGTAGCATTTTGGAGTCACAACACTAAAAACCTGTTCAGTAATAAGCCTAGATCTTCTCTAATTCTACTTGCTTGCTTGTTTATTATCTAGAACCTACATGTTTCACTGTTGCAGTCATCATGCGTCACTCTAAATAAGATCAAGAGCTAAATCTTTCAATTAAAATACAATGATTATACAAAATAAACAGACAAAGCTATTATAGCATATTAGCTGTGTTGCACCATCCACTTTTATATAACACTGCTATGCTTGAATATAAACCTCAAAATATTCATGGTTTGCAGACATTTATGAGACACAATAAACTTAAATATAGTGTGTAACTTGGCAGCTTGCTCCAACAGCTATTGGCTGTATCCAAAATCCCTCCCTCATTCACTCATTCACCATAACAGACACTAAATAGTTTACTCTATAGTGAGCAGTAAATTAAGATTTCAGACAATATGACTTACAGGTGGGGTGTAATATAACTATGTTTTTGCATTTAGGATTGTATTGTGGGATTGTTAGCAGCAAGTAGTGTATACACACTACTTTATGCATTCCATTGTTGATCTATTTGAGGTCACTATATGGTGAATAACATTAGTTGTAAATATAGTGCACTAGGTAGCAAATAGGAAGTGATTTCTTGATTTCAGACACAATCATTGTGACTACCTTTAGCATGTTCCTGGTTGGCCGGTGTGTAAGTGGTTAGCATGATCAACCAGCTCTGTATTTATTACATGCTTTCTTAATAAACAAGTCTGTTATTTAAGAACTTTAACACTGACTATTTGACTGATGTTTAATACTAAATAATGAAATATGACAGCTGAAAGTCGGCAACAAAAGTAATCCTCCAGAGCAGCTTTAGTAGTATTTTGCACAGATTCTGAAAGTCTCTACAACTCTACTTCAAGCTAGATGCTAATTTTGGTTAATTATATTTAAAAAAATAATAATTTGATTAAATTGGTAAAGTAATAATGTAGATACTATCATGGTCAATTGAAAAGTAACAACACTGTCCACACCCAACACTAGTAGATAGTTGTCGATTGTCATATCATGGTGGGAACCCTCCATTAAACACTGATTACTCAGAATGTTACATCAATAATGTTCATGAGCATGTTAGAAATGACTGTGTGTGTACAGCTTCCGCACAAAGAGTTCCTTCTTTTCAGGAACTGAAGTTGGCTCATTGGGAAGCTGAGGTAACCTACCTTTGTGGCTGAATCCACCGCTGCACCTCTATCCAACAGCTCCTGGACCAGATCCACATGGCCCTCTTTGGCTGCCAGGTGCAGTGCATTAAGACCATTCTGCAAAAAGATGAGAAAGGAAAGGTCAGGCCCAAAGTCCATCCACCCCACATCAACAAAGAATATAGACAGATCCAAATGGAAAGGGATTACCTCCTCTTTCACATCCGTAACCAACAGAGGCTGCCTTTCTTTCTCTCCTTCCATAATTTGAACATGTGAACAGCTGTCCTTCACTCTCAAATGTGGAGGGACAGACTGAAATATCAAAGCTCGCTATCAAAGTGGGGATAGATGTTGTGCCATATTATGCTGCTGTGGAGCAGAGCCAATACTGGTTATGAAGATATAAATAGTTGTATGTGAGTATGTCTGTGTGTGTGTGCAGGTCAAGCAAACATCTTATTTTTAATTCTAAATTGATGTGTTTTTCCCTTCCATTCAAATATCAATGTCTTTGGTATTGATTGGTGATGGCTGAGACAACAAACAAATATGGGATTCATTCTAAAATACCACGAAACAGTACCACATTTTGAAAAAGTGTAAAGAAAGCTTGTCATTTCATTAACATATTTGATATATTTCAAATGGCAGATAATTCTGACAAAATACTTCTCCTTAACTTGACATAAAAGGTAGTTCAGAGTAGTGAGTAGTACGTTTCAAGTTATAAATCACTTGTGACCGCTATTAATATCTGTATTGGGCTCTTGAGTGTCATGTGCTGCTCGGTTAGCAGGGAGGAGATGGGACAGGCTTGTTTGGCTGAGAGATGATTCAATAGACCAAGTGAGAGAATAAGAGAGATTGCCACACAAACATAAGTGCTCAGAAGGTTTTGACTGACAAAAGACGCAGTGTGAATGTGGGGAGATTTTTCAACTTAACTTTGGCCTTGATACAGTTATCTGAAATAAATTAAGTAAACTTTAGCAATATTTTACAGCTTCTTCTTGCCATTGAACAGCTGATAATATTATGGCAAACCTCACACCCTAACCTTAATGATTATCTTTAATACTTCATCCATTAGCTGTAGCTAAAAGAAAATCAATTTATTGAAGGTTTATAGTTAAGATTTCGGGTTGTGAAGCTGCAGTCAAAGAAACACCACACCAAGCTGAAAACACAACATCTGATATAGTACAAATAGCATAAATAAAGTTGTTATGGCTCATTTCCATAGAGGAGCTACACTGCTTTTCTTTTTGGTCTCCAACAACTTTAAAGAAAAAGGTCTGTCACTTTAGCTGCTAAATGCTCCAATTTCTTCCTTAGCTAGTTGCTATCTCTGACTGTCTGGCGTTTGGTTCTGGTCAGGTATTGCAGCACTGATTCAATAACCTTTTCAGCAGCACAAGCATTAGGTTGCAGTACAAAGAATACTGCTAAATCAATAAGTAATTTTCTCTGTGACTGCCAAACTAACCCCCTGAGGCTAATGGTCCCACTGGACTCCTAGGGCCCCTACATAGGCTCCCTGTGGGGTCCCAATGAGAGTGAATGCTCATCCTAGAATCATCTGACTGTGCTTCAGTTTTTATTACCCTGAGGTATAAAATGTTACTTCAAAGAATAGAAAAGTAAACTCTTCATTGTGTTTAATGAAGGATCTCTTGATGGGCATGTAGTTTGTCTGACCCTAATCCTTACCGTAGCAGTAACCACAACCTTTTCCTAACCTTGACCAAGTGTCAACCGTAACTCTGCAGCGGCTGCCATACACAAGACAACAACAACAACATTGGCAAAAAATGTTAAAAACGTCATTGAACAAAATCCATGTTTTGCAAAATGGTCCAATACTGATACTGCTTGGCAATGAGGTTGTTTTTTTAAATATGCCTGGCAATGCCCGATTTTCACTTTGCACAGTGGGGTCTATCAAGGCCCAGTTTTCTTGAGAAAGACACCAAACAGGCTCTGTAATATATGGTTAACAGTCGCCACGCTGTAGTCAGAGATCAACATGAATCCTTACACCTATATAGAGGTACACAGCAGTTGCTAGGCTGTGGTTTTCCATATGTAATCATCTAAACACTGCCTGTGGTTCTCTGATTGATCCAGTCCACATCTATCATCATCGAACTAGCCATTTTTCTGAACTCTAAAGCAACCAGCAACTACAATTTGTTAAGTGATTTATAAAGGTCTCATGTTGAAAAACAGTTGTCCAGTCAGAGCTTTGTAGGCTGGACTAAAAATGGCAAATTCATCTTCCTACTTAGCTAGCTACCTTAGTACAGTAATGAAAAATGAAGGGCCATAAAAATTGGACAAGCGGTCATCTGTGAATACAAAAGATAAAGAAAACATCTAAGTAACTTGTTAAAAAGCATGAAAAGAAAATGTAGGACAACTGTGTCACAACAGGGCCATAATGGCTAACTCCCTGGTTTCTGTAAAAAAAAAAAACTGTTCATCTCAGAACAAACATCCAGCAGTCCATTTGAAGTAGCACCTGTCACTGTTCTCTCACAAAACATCAGACCGCTATTTTTCAGCTGCGACTATGAGTCTGCAGAGTAATGACTTCCTGCGTACTTTGTCCCAAAGGACAACTGACAGAGAAAGCTGGATGAAAAAGTTACAATTTCAACTCCATATTCTTCCCCTGTGGTTAGGAAAGGACTCCTTCATACAGAATATAAATTATATATAATAAAATATATCCCACATCTCAAATGTATTGCACATTGATTACTCACAATTACTAATGAATGGATCCTTTGCATGCAAAATCTGTTTTTCTTTCTTTAATATAGACCATAAATGTCTGTCACCTTAAAATGAACAATCACCAGTTCTGTCATAAACCTCAGGGGCCCTATTCATCTTTGTATATGCCCTCCACCATAGCCTCCATTCACCTCCGAAGCCACTAACCCCTTAATCATGTACCATACCCTGCCGCCCACTCCTTCATCCATAATATATGTTACCTCATTCTGTCACCCCACATGATCACAATGACTTAGGAGAGGATTCTCAATTATCTGTTGGATCTATTACATTAGCAATTTTAAAACAAATGCAAAAGGGATGTGGCGAAAATCTAATTTAGCAGTGCTGGAGTCATCTCAGGGGAGCGAGGCCGTTATAATCTGAGTAAATACCACCTCATCAGTGCAGTATGTTACTGAGCTATAATCAGCATCGAAGCACAGTAAAAAAAACAAAAAAACATTAGTGACTCTGGGATAGCATATGGATCAATATATTTAAAGTTTATGGTTATAAAGCTGCATTGCATTAATTTGACCACACAGACAAGATCTGATATATTATTAGCTTAAATAAAGTGGTTATAGCTAAAATGTTACCTATAGCAAATAGATTTACACATTTACATTTACACATCCAGCAGACATGATGCAGTACTGGCACTCATTTGGAGTTGTCTTTGTATCCACCTGATAAATCTTTGTCCAATATTCACTCTCCTTTTAGCTCTGATTTGATCTCCACCAATGCCTGTGGGAAATGTCTGGCTCTTTAGCTGCTGAATGCTCCACTATGTTCACCAGCTAGTTGCTTACTGTGTCTGTCTGCTGTTTGCTGCTGGATAGATACTGTACAGTTAAAGGTGCTAAAAGGCTTTGTAGAGCTCAGGGGAACTAGAGTTAGATGATAATTATCTATGGGTTTGTTGAGCGACATCTTCCACGTTACATAATCATTTACTTGTTAAACACAATCATGCCAACACAACTTACAGTAGAACATACCGCGGTACCTCCGACTCATGCTGTAATCACAATAAAGTCAAATCAAGTTTATGTATATAGCCCAGTATCACAAATTTGTCTCAAACACCCTCTGTCCTTAGACCCTCGATTAAAGAAATACAGCTTAAGGGCTGGCCTAAAAATAACTGCTCATGGCTACTTGGAAATATTATTATTAGCAGCAAGACAGGGCAGCTCCCTGAGTATCAGAAAACATTTACTACTAACTGGTCATACTAGCACTCCATCACAGTAATGGAGTCATTAAGGTCCCAGGTCAGCTATAAGTTTTGACTGATGTTATGGGCTTATGGGACGTGAGTAATATGTGTGAACACATACAGTAAACGTGTGTGACAAAAACCTCAAGGTGTGAAGAGTCAAACATCAATAACCTTTTTTACCACCTGTCTACCTTCTCTATGTACAGAGTTTAGTGTTACAAAACCACAATTTTTTATCTTGATGGTTGGTTTACCCAACTTTTAATGTACCCACAACCACACTGGTAATTCTCATTGATCATTCAAATCCACTCTGAAATCCCGCATATCGTAGCTTTTAGAAAAATGCAATCAGTTAACACACACTTTTTGGACACAGACATCCATGTTAATGCACAGTAGAGTCCATTTCTGCTCTGCCATTTGTTCATGTTTCATGTGTTTTTGTATATAGGTAGATGTTGTGTCCAGCAGCAACCTCAAGGTAAAAAAAATAATGGATGTCTAGAAGGTATCAGTATATGACTAAAAAGAGGCAAACCTCTGATTTAACCAATATAATTCTAGGATCAAAACGATTACTTCATACTCCTCCACTGATGATTCTTGCGTCTTTGATTTGTCATTTTGTGTTCAGCTTTTGTTACTAGTAAACATCACATGGATTATTCAATTTTTGTTAGGGCCTTGATATACTATACTATAGTCTTCACTTATTACTTTAACCAAATTCAAAGTTTAAAGTGTGTAAGTGCAACAACCTGATGCGCCAGATGGTTTGTTACACTTAACTCTCTGAGAAGTTGTCCAGGAAGGCACTGTCATATACATGGCAGATGACTGGATGGACCATCTCTCCGTCACCTTCTATCAAGGGTTAACTTTAACCAATCAGATCAACAAACCATATGACGTAGTAGGAGAGCTGAAGCCAGTCGCTTCTCACTGTGGTGACACCTAAACCAGGCCCGTAGCTGGAACCACTGTGGTTGTGGATAAAAGTAAGGCTGTTGGCCACCTTTGTAAGTGCACCTACCTTACAGTAATGTTACCATGACAACACATCTGAAGTCACCTGCTAGCTTGTCACTCAAGTGAAGCAGCTGTTGCACTTCAGTTTAACTTCATTAGTTTAGTCTAAATGGGTTGGGTTTACCTTAATTATAAATTACATGTTAGTTCTCATTCATTAAAACGTTTATTAACTTTTGAATGTTAAAAAGGTATTGGCTGTCAAAGGCCCATTATCACACACGACATGGAATCTCTTGTCTTGATGCATGTGTCACAACAGTACCAGTATGATGTGTGGAAGGGAAATGTATTTTATAATTAGTCCAATGTGAAGTATTAAATTAGTTCAATGTAAAAGAACAACTATCTCAATAACTTCCTAAAAGAAGTGTATTTTCTTTTGACATGTGAGATTTACTATGATTGATATTTAACACTGTTTATTAACTGAAAAACACCTAATTTGCATTTTTTTGCCAACCATTTGAAACTCAAATTGACTTGACAGTGGGACAGAAACAGAGCTTGAGAGAAACACAAAGAAACACAGGAGCTCAAAATATCTTCAAGGACAAAAATGGTCGGTGCCAACATCATTCCTACAACAACAGCTGATAACAGAAAATCTCCACACGCCACAGAGTCACCAGCAAATCTTGGATTTCCACTTCATGTGACTTTTGTTTACCAAGCTGGTCATTTTAACTGTTGCCAGGACAGGAATATCAGGTTTCACTGCTCGCCCTTGTCCATGGCTGGAATGCCAATTGGCATAGAAGAGACTAGATAATGACTAGGTCTAAATAAAGTAACCCTCCCTGATCAAACACAGTCCTCTCCCCTACAGGAATGTAGAGCCTTTTTTACATAATAATAACACAAAATGTGCGTATGGAGATTACTGGTGAACAACATCAGCATGTTAGCACTAAGGATAGTACATTCATGGATTGTATGCTAAATAGGTAGAGAGACCCACTTGACTCACGTAACAGATCTACAAACAGTAGACACACAGTTAGAGACTAGCTGGTGAACATAATGGAGCAATTAGCAGCTAAACAGCCAGATATTTCCCACAGGATTTGGTGGAGACCAAAAACAGAGCTAAAATAATGTTGTTCTGTGTCTGCTGGATGTGTAAATAACAGTAAATAGGTGATAATGTCAGATGGTGTGTTTTTAGCTTGTTCCATTTCCCCCAATTGGTAAAAAATCACTAAATACAACTTTAAGAAAATAACCACAGCTGTGCTAGAAAGAGTTTAAATGTCAGAGACTTAAGTTGGCAGCTAAAGCTATTTCTTCACTGAACACACAGCACACAGCTGTGCCTCTGAAAAAGTATAATAATGCTGTTGTTCATCTGGCGGTGGATGACAAATCTGATTGTAGTCAACCAACAGTATTTGTAGTTTGTGTAAGTTTATATTGTAGCATCCTGAGAGATTGTAGAATGAATGATGTAATCCGTGTCTTACCTGATTGCAAGTGCTTATGTCCACTCCCCCTTTCAGATATTCCAAAACCTTGTCAATGTTCCCTGCCCTCGCCGCTCGCAGGAAACTGGTGTTACTGTCCGACTGGAAGAAGCACAGAGGAAATACATTTTCATGATTCGACATAATGTCCAAACCACATTTTACATTTTGTCAGTGGCTGTCAAATACACAAATACCTTTGTTTTGTTTGGTATAACACAATTACATACCTTCCTACTACAACTACCGAATCTGTTTATTGATCGTTGTGGCAGTAACATTGCAAGAGATGCAGCAATGTACCAACAAAGACTGAGATGGTAAACAATAGTGAAGTTCAGATACTTCAAAATTGAACTTTGGAAATGTTTCAGAGGAATGGCATTCATTCATCTCTTTTGTTAGAGCTCAAGGATTCACACAAGGGCTTTTGGTGGGTGACACTAACTGTAAACATAACTGTAGTTTGTTTGTGGATACTTTTTTTGCTGGTAACTGGTAGTTAATCTAGAGTAATGTGCAGTATGCATGTTGTTTGTACAAATAAACTTGAACAACATGTTTTAGTTTTTTATGCAAAAATATGTTTGTTGAAGGTCCATTCTGGAACTGATCAAAATCTAACAATAAATCCTTATCTACCATAACTGTACAGCCATAATTAGACGTATTTGTCTTTCTTGGTGCACAATAATGTGTATGGCTGTGGATTGGGAAGGACATGTCCCCTGTCTGTTTTTAGATGCTGAGTGAGCTGCAGTTGGAAACAGACCAGGACTGTAAGGAGGCAGAATGATTCAGCATTTTCCTCTCGGTGCGTTCACTAAAGCTAAATCCTGGCTCACACACAACTTGTTCAAAGCTCCCAGGTCTCTGCTCCTCCAGTGGAAAAACACTGTGTGATGCTTATTTTTACCGCATTTAAACTGCATTACTCCCTCCACAGAGAGGTCAGAGGTCAGATAAAGAAATACTTTAGCACCACACTCAGTGTCTTGCTCATGGACACTGGAGCAGATGTTCTGGGTTGTTTTTAGCCGACCAATGGTCTCTCATTGGCGGTCAGTTTCATTAGCAAGCTTTTTCAGTGTTCAGTTATTAGAATCTGAGTTTTTTCCTTCATCACAGTCACTCACCCTGCCGACACTTTAACATACAGAATGCAGTGATCCGTAGAAAGAAGGCAGCACTGATGATATATAAAATGAGCAGTGACACTGCAGCACTGGTGTTTGCTTCTGTTACATACTTGATGTTTCTGGCTGACCTGCAGGCAGCTGCTGTCTGGTTGCTGCAGAGATCTGCACTGCATCACTCAGACTCACAGCCACGGGATCTTTCTGCAAGTTCAGTGTTGTTCTTCAGTGTTGAAGGGGCTAGGCTAGCAGTTTCCCATCTGTTTCCAGTCTTATTTGCTAAGCTAGGCTAAACTTACTGTGCTGCATGCAGAGAAATACATCTTATATCAGTCTCTTAATCTTAAAAAACAATAGTATTTCCCAAAATGTCAAAGAGCTCCTTTATTAATGTGATCACACCAAAAGGTCTGATCCCTGGACCTGAAAGAACACAACAACAACTAAGGGCAAAAAGTACTGGCAGCGTCTTGGTGCACATTGCAAGTTGATGTGGGTCATTTGTTATATATGAGTCTGATATTTTTATTATATTACATATACTGCTCATATATTAAATATAACACAGTATATTAAAATATATTATTATGTATATTGTACTTATTATTCTTACCTATACATTTAAACTTCGCACACAATGGCACCCAGAGGATTTCCTTCACACAAATATTTGAAACAATTAATTTATATAGTCTAAAATATTGTGAGGTTCCTACCTCTTGGCCTACATCTGAATTTCTCTCCAGGTTACTTTATAAAAACTAAAATCATGGGGGAAACAATCCTTCTCATTCACAATAAAATAGTAAATATGTCTACTAAGTCCTGGAAGGACTTCTACATATAGCCTCATACATGTCCGTACAAGGTTAGCATTGTTTTCTAGCAGCACTGCACAAAGCAGCCATTACCACCATCAAGCCTGTCTGATCCTCACATTCCCTCCAGAGCTGCCGAGTCACATTATGCAAGACCTTGCCCTAATCATCTTTGTGCAACTGGTCGGTTGCTATAGTGACACTTCGACCAACAGGAGTCTTAGACAAGTAAGGCTTTTCAATGGAAAACACATAACATTAGAGAGAAAGGGAGAATTGTGGCAGTCAGCTTCCTACAGCAACGGTTTCATAACTCCTGGTTATAAGGAGCTTAGTCAGTTTGTCACTCTCTTTGATGGGGAAATGTTTTGAATGTGCTGTGCAGATCAGAAAAACTGCTTTAAAAGGCCCACAGTTACATGAAGGTAATGTTTGGGGTGAGTCAGCATGAAATAGGAGCAGAAAGAAAGTAAATAAATGAACCTTAATCAAGCATGAAGGTCATTTATTTTCTTTTTCTTTCATCACTGTTCAAAAAGTACTTTTTAGAATGAAGTTAGGCAGTAAAGTGAATTGAAAAAACAGATCCTCAATAACACTGACTGCATCATATGTATCTATCATATTTAATGGAATCATATGTGTCCTTTCTATAACAATCTGTTCTTTCTTCTGTTTCAGCTTGTGTCTAGACTCATTAGTTCCTGACTTAATCATACCTGCCAAGCGTGACAAAGCGCAATCCTACAGCTCCTCCACCAACACAATACATCAAACATTTACAAAGTCATTGTCTGTGGAGTGCGAGGAGCTTTATCAATAATGCAAACCAATCCCCCACACCCCCATACCCCTACACACACACACACACACACTGTGAAAGACCAGTGCCCAGGCTGGGAGCATCCTTGCCCCTCCCAGTTACCACGGAGACAAGCACTGCCCCCGCTGGAGGTAACCATGACAACAAGGGTTTTTGTCTGTCATCAGCAAAGGAAGCACAGAAAATATGAAGGGTATTGCTTCCTTTGGAACCGTCTGTCAACACAGCAGTACAGCATGGCATCAGTATATTATTCATATGTGAGCTATACTGGATATTTAGGTGTGTGTGTGTGTGTGTGTGTGTGTGTGTGTGTGTGTTGCAAATTGCATGGGCAAATACAGGAGAAAACACACGGATGCACACACACAGTGTTTGTCAATAGCTGGTTATCTAGTGCGCATGCACTTATAAGTGCGTGCTGCCCGATACTGTTGCTCCGCTCGTCTTACTTGCTCTTTTAAATCTTTTTGTTATTTAACTTTGTACTTATGGGTTTTTTGTTTGGTGTTGACTTGTTGGTGTCGTGGCCTCCACAAATGTGCTGGTGGA
>JAVQJD010086806.1:0-11903 GCA_036023655.1 Nannoperca australis
TGCGCATGCGCATTTACACGCCGATCTACTGCGCATGTGTCGAACGCGTCTGCCGAGCGGGCTCTAAAAACAAGTATAATTTGAAATGCTCCGTGTACGCGAGGTCCGCGACCGCACACAGACGCATCCGTTCTGGAGTATAATCAAGGCCTTAGTCATAAGCCATCGAACCCCAAACCTAGCAATTCACCAAGTGCACAGATCAGAGAGGAGAGCTGACAGGCGTGGCTGATCACACATCCGAGCAACTAAGGGCTACTCAGCCAGGTGGCGTAATCAGAGGCAGCAGGGTAAGCGACCGGATGTAAACAGTTAGAAGCTAGGCGTGTCTCCTCGACCCCCAGCTTAAATAATCTTTAGAATTTCTAATAGGGTAAGACCCCCATAGAACTAGAGTCCTGTAACAAGGGCTTTTTATTTCTCTTAATGAGTTCTTAACTTTTATGTCTTTGTGTGCAAGCGCGCATTTATGTATGTATCTGTACATGTATATATGTATGTGTATATTTATGTATATGCATACGTTTCATTATTTACCTCTTGCAGTTGCTCCTAATGTTGCTTATGTTTTGAATTACATTATTTTGGAAAGCACTTGTGCTCTATAAATAAATGATTATTTTTATTATTACTGAACATCTCAGCCACTGATTTCTGTACTGACTGAGTTACCACAAGACATCATAAATAGGAAACTCGTGCGCATATAAACACACTCATTGACAGTAGCTTAAAGCAATTCCCCAAATAACGGCAATGTAGAATCAACTGGAAAGAATTCATGAATGAAAACAGAGTGGTCAATATGACAAAACTGTCAACTGCTGTTGCGCTGGTGGAAGTCTTGTCTATGGAAATATATATTATCAGGATTTTACCAAGACAACAGGCAATGTCAGACGTTACCCTGGGGACAGTGAGAGTTTAAAGGGCGGTTGATATGATATCCCTGTTCAGTTTAAAGGCCTGGTTGTTTCTGCTTTTGAAGTATTACAGGGATGCAGCCACTATTTAAGAATTTACATCTAATTATTTCTAATTGATGTTAATACATTTAAGACGATGTAACTGCGAAAAAGCACAAGAAAAATGAGAATGTTAAATATAGCTCAAAAGACCATAGCACATTAGCACATGCCATATCAACAATATCCTTGGCATAGATAAAATGATTAGCCCCTTTCGTGTCAGCTCGCTCAGAGCAGGAAAAGCACAAGTACAGAAGCAGATGACAGATCTTTGGTTACTCTTGCTTTGTGCATGTGTTTCTTTTCAACATTGTTTTAGTTTCTACTAGCATCAGATATGAGTTACTAAAATAGATATAAGCCATCATCCATGTAAACCTGACGAGGCACAATTCAGAAATGCATATCCGAGCCTTGAGAATGACGCTATGCAGGATAATTCAGGTACATTGTTCATTCACATTCTATTTCTCCGCTAAAGATCTAACCCAAAACTATTTTTTTTCCCGATATATGCAAATTACATGGCCCTACTTTCAGCAGACAGGGAGCTGCCCCCAAAGATGGATCTTTGCACCATACCACACTGCTGTGTAAGGGTGTGGTTGGTAATACCCTTTTAAAAATGCATCTTTGGCTCTTCAGAGAATGAGAAGATTGTGATTTTACATTATTTTATTTTAATTTGGGCTATATTGCATAATAAAACTTAATACCACATCTGCAACAAAAATAAGCCAGGGATGTGTTTACTAAAATCAGGTAGAGCCTCCCAATGAAGAGGGGCTCATGGAAAATGACTGGACTGCAAATGAAACATTTTACCTCATTTTATATGATTAGGAACTGGAAAGTAACAATTCCCTAAATGACATTCCTTGTTCTATTATTTGTACTTTTAAATGTGCACACATAGTTCCTCATATTTCCATGAGACAGAATAACCTGTGCTATATTGGCTCACATGATATCATCCACCCCAACCTCCCTATGGGGACTTTATTGCTCTAACAACATCACCAGGCTTCCTCCTTTGCTCCCATCAGAACTGCTATGGACACATACTGTTTTGGGCCCTGGCTGAAGCGGACAGCCTCCTTTTAAAAACAAACACTGCTTTTGTTCACTCATTATTTCCACCCAGTTCCACTTTGCCATGTTGCAATACGTCAGGTGCCATCGATGAATCGCAACTCTTCCTGCAGATTTTTCAAGTTAGAGGCCTATCAGGAAAGGGAGGGATTACACCCACTAAAAACAAGTGTTATTGTGACTTTTATTGTTTAGTTATTGATGGTAACTCAACAGTGAGCTGAAAAAATGGCAAAATGGTAGTGGAAAGGATTGGTAATTGAATACAATATATAGAAGAAAGGAAAATGAGAGCAGCCGAGTGATGAGTAACACACAACTCTGTTGTCAGAATTAGTGTTGTGGAAATGCAAATTATTCTGAAATAAACTAAGGTTTTTAGCTTATGTTAACATAGCTAATAAATGACTGTCTCATATAAAATCAGTTCTAAATTTAAAAAAAGTAAATGAATGCCCTGACTACCATTTGAGAGCCTGTCTAGGTCTTAGTCCAAAATCATTCAGCCTTCATTATATAGTCAACTATTGCAATTATTTAGTGTTAGTGCTGAGACTCTCTTTCCATCATCCATCAATCATCTTATCTCGATTTAATGGCTAGTAAATGAGTGTATGTGAAACACAAATATAGATGTTAACGTTATTGTGCTCATGTGGCACAGTGAGAATACCAGATTCAGATCACAGACCCACACACAGCAGCGTGCCATGAATAGCAGCTACACATGCTCCTTGCTGTGCAGTACTGTACTGTACAGTATGTAGGTTTATTTCTTCCTCCACCATTAGCTTCACTTCAAAGCATTTGTTTTTGCTGTTCCAGTCCCCTGGGCTCCTCCATCATCTTTTCCGAGTTCGTCTCACGACAACAGCTATGCAGTGAGCAGATCAATTACACAATGCATCTGTGTGAGCAAAATCACTATAAACAAGCTCTGGCTTGGAGTAGCACTCCCACATAACACTTAGTTTTCCGTGAGCCTAATGACCAAGCATTCTCACAACTACACCATTAGCAGCATGAAATGAGGCAATGCTTGAAGTGGAAGGAGTCTGCAAATACTTTCTTAAAATGCATGAGCCTGACTTAGACATCGGAGGGTCTCTGCCTGCTTCAGCCAAGTTCATAATAACCAACTATGAACAAGAAGATGAGAAAAAGACGATTCGACAACATCAAAACATGATGTCAGCAGACATCAGTCTCAGGCCTAGTTTGGTTGTATCTACCACTTCAAAAGAACGGACACAGACAAAATGATCATCATGTGTAACTATTAAATGAGACCAGTTACAGACATTAAATAATGAAATTCCAATAACAGCCGTGGCATGGCCAGCACAAGCAGTCGCAGGGTGCAGCGTCCAGCAATTAGTCCAGCAGTGCAGGCAATTATATTACCTGCACTGTAATGGCTCACATTGTAAATTCACAGACACCAAATCATTAATTCTGTCAGCAACAACAGAGGCATGACACACTCCCCATTCTGCTGCCCAGAGCTTCTATTATGAAGAAAATACTGTCATCTATGATTGAATTCCATTCACATCCACCGTTGCTTTTTTTTGATTCTGTGTGAAGCTACTACACAACAGCTGCATATCATACTCATCACTTCTGTTAAAAAGATATATTATTTCAACTCACTAAGTAGTGCCTGTCATTTATACTGCTGTTCTTTCACTCATGTTAAGCTGCTGTTGATACACCTCAACACTTTCTGCACGTAAAAAAAAAAAAAAAAAACTACCTGGATAAGAAGGATCATGCAATATGATCCAATGGAAGGCTTTTAATATTTGTTGGAGTGATGTCCTTTCCACTGTCTTGTGGGCTGACATGATCAACATCAAGAAACAATTGGCTGGCAGTGGGGGGTGTCAGGTGATCGACCTCCCCTGCCTTCAGCTGACATCCACCCTGCACCATTCAACACCCCCACAGCACAAAACCCTCACATGCATGTAGTGCTTCCGTTACTGATGATGATATACACACTCGATTGTTTTAGTTAACTTTAGTTTGAATCAAAGATTTTCGTCAAATGTATCCCTCTTTGTCACATGTCCCTGAGTCAATTGGTGTCAGTTTATGTGTTTGTTGAAAGGCCCATTGGATAATGAGCTCAACAAACCAATGAAACATCTGTGCCCAAAGAGCTGAGTTTCACTGACAGTAGCTTCAAATAGGAAGAAAAAACTGCAAAGTAGAATTGATTGACAATAATTAGTGGTTTGAAGAATATGTGTGTTAAAGAGAAGTTGTGAGCGTGATTCCATGTGAGGTGGGACTTACTGTATGAAGTGGTTTGAGATGCAATGATCTTTTGGAATGAACTGTGCCCATCTATATGAGCTGCACCAGACCCCAGATTTGTGTTGTGATAAATGTATATATTCGACAAAGGACATCTAAGGCTCATCGTTTATTCTTCTATTCATTAAATCGAAGATTGGTCCGAAATACAAGTTTTTCACCATCAACAGGTAAACAAGGGGGAAGTGTTGGGTGTGCATTAAATACTAGCTAATTAAAACAGTAACAGATCAGAAAACAGGGAGGTCAAATCTGATCAGATGTAGGAATTAAGGCCTTGTTCTCTCTGCAGTCACTATTTGAGTCAAATACTCAGTGAATTTAACATTTTGGACTGACATCCCCTCCTATTTGATTAGCTCCCACGCCGAAGACCATGAACAGTAAAAATGAATAAACTAAAAGAGGTAAAACTGCTAGCACTGCTGTTCCCCTGCATTCGCCTTGGTTGAGTGGTATGAATCTCTGGGCAGGGAGGCATTAATTATGTCTAACAACAAGGAGGATGAACACTTTAGGACCATGACAGTGAATATATGTTGCTGATAAAAATGAAACGTTAGTGTAAAACGCCGCTGTCAAATGCTTTAGAGAGATGTACTCTGGCTCTTGAGGGACATCAACATTCACTCACCAATCCTCCCAGGACACACTGGTTTTAAAATGGACAGTTTATAGAAATAGTGACTAAAAATACCGAGAAACCCAAGAGCCATGTTTTATAGAAGAAGTCTGTGTGTGTGTGTGTGTGTGTGTGTGTGTGTGTGTGTGTGTGTGTGTATGTGTGTGTGTGTGTGTGGGAGCAGAGGCTGATTGGGCAGTGGCGGGACAGAGCTCCATTCATTAGGGAGCAAGAACAACACAACAACAGAGACCCCAAGAGGAGCCCGCTCTGCCAAAGCAAATAGGATCGGCTTTTTATTCCATCTACCTGCTTTCCATTAGGTTAATTAAGGTACGTGGAACTGGAGAAACGAACAAACAAAAGAAAAAGCATCCTCCTTTTCAGGCTCAGGCGCTCAACATTCAGGAGAGGCAGAGGGAGGCAAAGGAAACAAGATTGGGCTAGTGGAGCCTCTAATTGGCTCAGGGGCTGTGGTGCAGTGAGTGGCAGCAGGTCAGCTGCTGCAGCTCACCAGCGCTGACATAGTAACTCTCTGATAGGCCCTCTAACAAAGAGGGAGGGGAGCTCTGTTTGTGCAATGCCAAAAAAACAACACTTCACTCTTCCTTTTTTCCTTCACATTTCCCGCTCTCTGCATGCACCAACCTCCCTCCACTTCTCATCTCTTTTTTTTTTTTCCCCTCTCACTGTTTTTATTCTCACATCTTGCTTTTTTTTTTTTTTTAAATGCACTATATATTGTACAGAGTTTAACGTGTGTATTAGGAACTCATTATCTGCTTTGGATATGCACATTACACCTCTGAAAAAAGGCAGGCTGTCATTAAAAAAAAAACATGGGAATGCAACAGATTGCTGCATCTCTGCATCTGTTCATGTGTGCTGCTAATTGTTTGCTCGTATTATAGAGACCAGACCAGTTTCTCCCCTTGTGAGCAAAGCTGGATTACCCAACATCAGAGCCCCAGGGTGCACCGTTTGTCAGGTGTTTGGTACCTTATTATGCATTTGTTTGGGAATTTTCACCACTGAAGTACAACATCAAGGAGTCTCAGGAGTACCAATTGCTCTCTGGGCATTCTGTATAATTAAGCTGCCATGTAGAGTATTGTGTGTGCACTGTGCTTAATGGGAACTTGGGGATGACACAATGCACAGTGGGCAGTAGGTGAGGGCAGAAGGGGTCAACAGCAGGCCATCGGCAAATCTGATTAGGAAAATACTAATAAGAATATTTCTCCAGAAATATATATATATATATATATATATATATATATATATATCTTCAATATATATCACAAATACACTGTCTGCAAAATGAAATGAATTGGTTAAACGCATGGTTATTCTTTATATCAGACAAAACTTCACATTTGTAAAACAAAAACTACTCTAGATTTTCAAATAGTGGCTGGAGGCTTTATGTACCTCGGTGGCATATTTTATTTGAGACAGGCTTGTATTAAAGGTAGGCCTTTCTCTAATTTATCCTGTTCCCCAGGTAATGCAAACTCAAAACCTCCTCTATGTTTAGCTGTTGAATTGATACATTCAGTATAATGTACATTTCTAAAGCCCTACTCCATAAAGGCCAATAATCAATGGACCCCTACTAAATGTAACTTTACAACTAAACCTCCAAGAAGAAACAAACTAAAATGCCTGCTTGATCCATTTTCTATCCTTGCCACTGCACAACCTCAGATCAGCCCTCTCAAGATGGTCAGACGCTCCCCACAGAACATCCTCATTTAATAGTACTATGCTGAAAAACATTCTTTTTGAGGAATTGATAAATAGCTTTTCTGTGTTCAAAACTGGTGTAAATGAAAACCTCGACCAAATGTTGCTGACCAAAACTGCAATAAGTAAATGAGGAAAGAATAACTTTTTGTGAGGTATGATACAAATAGTAGTAATAGTAGTTTCTGGAATCTGTACAATAAACAATTTTATTGAATTTTATCTAAGGAGTTCTGTATTATGTTTTTTCTTATATGTTGTTCTTCTCTCGTCTCTTCATTTGCCTTAAAATACATTACCATTCGCCTGGATGAAGAGTGGCAATGAATTTCAGGCCACCAATGCAAAGTGAATTTTAAAAATTATACAAAGGCCAACTGGAGCAGTCATAAATCTGATGGCTTAGAGTGCAACGTTTCATGGCCACACTGGAAAGAGCTGACACAGGGCTTCTCAGAGTCAGACACACAGCTCGATGTCTGTTCATATTGCTGGGCCCTCTTGGCCTTTCAGTGTCCCAAAGAGACAAATACTGCAGGTTATTTGCTAGATATTGGAAATTTAAGAAATAGCAATTGCAGCCAGGGAATAAGCTGATTATGCCGAATGTCACACAGTGAGCCTGCATAGCCTCATGATCTATTCAGAGCCAGAGTGCAGCAGTATTTCCGATGAGAAAAGTATATTCTGATTAGAAGATGACATCTTAAAAGCTCTTCTGTTGACCGATTTCTTCCTGCTGCAGTTGTGTGACCTCATTTCAGGAAACAAAGAGGGTTTCTTGTCAGCCTGGATAACCTGATTGGAGAGGATCCTTATGTTACACATACACTGGTACAGGAAAGATAAAGTGACAGAAAGTAGAGGCCAGAGAGCCTGCTAGGGTAACACCAAGGATACCTATTTCTTCCAAACCAATTTGGTCCCAAACAAAGATACAAAGTCTTCATTATCATTTGTATTAATGGAGTCTAGTTTTATTTTTGAATGATGACATGCTCATTTTTTTCATAATAATAATATCTATTCTAACAACAGAAAATAATAATCAAAAGTAAATCAGATAAGCTTGTAATTTCACATAGTGAATTGTGGTTACTCATAATTGCATCAAACTTTGTTGGTTTTGTTTAGTTTTTCTTGCCGCATTTGCTATTGTAATTGTTTTACAAAAACTAAATATAAATATCATTCACAAAAAGTAAAACATTTGCTGGTTTTAAATTTGATTAGGAAAATTTTTTTCAAACACTTCTCCCTCTTTTCTTGTATCAATTCCTATTGAATTTGTGATCCCCCTATCGGATGAAAGCACTGGGAAAGTTGCCTTTGAGATGAGATTCTGTCAAAAAAAAAAAAAAAATAGTCCAGCAATCCCTCTGGTCACATTTTACAGATTGAACAATTAATCCAAAAATAGTTATTGATGAATGAATAGTAATAAAAACTGAATATTATGGTTGCCTTTTTAGAATGAAGTGCAAGAGAAGTAGTCAAGTGAATGATAGGTCTAGTGGACAGCTGTAGAGGACCATACCTAATCCTCTCTGGATCCTGAGTGTGTGAGCAGTGTGGGCCCAATGCCAAGCCCCTGCTCATTTATTCATGATTTCTGATCCCTTCTCATATTGCCGACCCAATCCTGGCTCTGACAGGTCAGCACTCACAGAGCCAGACAGCAGTCCCTCAGGACTGAGCTCCACAACATGCCAGAGCCTCATTTCCTGCCATCCCCCCCTCCCCCTTTCTGTGCCAGAACTGTGTGGTGGCCTTGTATTTACAACGACTGAGGTCAGTCCGGCTTCTATTCAGTCAACTGGGAGAATCATTTTAGCTGCTGTTTGGGTTTTGATGATGCTAGCATGTACGTTATCATTTACACAATAGGATGAAATTGCTGTGCCTCCACAGCTGGTGGACAGGTGCAAATTCGTAGCCTGGGAACCAGACAAATCTGCGAGCTGGTCCCCTTCCCATCCCGAGTTGGGCCAATCACAACCATTTATAATATGGGGTGGGTTTGACACAATTGACTGTACAGAGAAGCGCTCAGAGTGCAACATTCTGAATCCGCTATCATGTCAGTATTAAATAAACAGGGCGGTATATTTTCTCTGAAAGATGTACAAACAACTGCATTTAAAGCTTTTGATAAGAAATATGTGTTTGCTGTACTTCGACAGGATTCGCTCAGCGATATGTCACGTTTCATGCTTTGACTGGTTGTAGGTCTATCCAATTGCGTCCAGTGGCATTTTGGTCTGTGCCTGTTAATAACGCCCCTTGGAAATGGAAAATGAACTGAGAGGTGTAACCTATAACCTATTCTATGTTTTATTTCTATTAAATTCTAGTCTCGTTTTATTTTAGATAACAGTTGCTTGTCACTGTAGCAAGTCCAGCTGTTGAAAACACCTGGCCAAGTGGTAAAGACAGGTGTACTGGGTATGTGCAAATATTGTTAAACTTTACAAGCCCAAGGAATCAAAAAATATTGTATTTCCACCAACAAACTAGATATTCACCAAAATGCTGCTTAGAAAGGTCATGACTTTTGTTCTGAGAAATCTTCTCAAGCAAGTTCTGCAGTTATAAAAAGGAGTGTTCTTTTTTTGTATGATCCTATCAAAGCAGATTTATGGACGTTTATTCAATTCACCCTTTCACCTCATGCAGCATCTGTCCCTTTAACTTCCTAGTTACAGTTTAAAAACCTCAGCTTTCTGTTGGAGTCTCCAACATGTACCATGATTGGAGGGCAAGACACCATCTCCTTTTCAGTTCATATATTTTTTGATCGATTAAATTATAAATGGATATTAACTGCTAGTCGGCTTCTTATTGACACTCCAACTAGGGTTGTAACTAACAATAATTAAATTCTTAGTATTAATAAACAGATGAATGATTCATTAGAAAACATGAACCGGAATGACAAATGTACACCATATAATCTTTAAACCCAAACTGAATATTAATTAAATTAACAAATATATATCAATCCTCACCTTTAAGAAGCTGAAAGCATATAATATTTGGCATTTTTCCTTGATAAATGACTTAAGTGGTTGTCAAAATTGTTTGAATCCATTTTCTGTTGATACTCTGATTAATTGAGGAATCGTTTTAGCGCTAATTCAACACACTCCCAACTGTGCTAGAAACAACCACTTGATTGCGAGGAAAAAATGCTCACTGGAGTCACACCAGTTAGGAACGTTTCTAATACATACATTTGTTTGCATTCCATTTAAAAGGAGTACTGTGTAATCCTTTGTGCACACTGGAGCAGGAAATGTTAATCTCACACAGATGGTCATGTGCTAGTTTGGGCAGGTGGAGGGCATATGGACGACAGACCACTAACCCAAACGCTGCTTCCACCACCTAGTAGGCCTGGCATGCTGCATGTTACTTCCTCCTACCCTGCCAAGGGGGTGTGTACACACACACTCACACTCACACACTCCAAGGCAGAGTATGAACACTAGACTCTCATACATATCCACTTACACAGCTTTCCTTGGAGAAAATTGAGGCTGGCGAACAGGCAGCTATGACTGTATAATCCCAGCTTTGGGGATGTTCAGGGAGAGGCAGAATTGATGGCAAATGAGGGGACAGTGCAGCCATCCATAGCAACAGATGAGAGTCTGACATCAGGACTCATCTGGGAAGGAGGGGAGTGGGAACAGATAGAGCAGAGTCCCGCTGTGCATCGCCTTTTTACCTCCAGCCTTTTATTCCTTCTAGCCCGGTTGGCTGCTGTAACCGACACCCTGACTGCTCCTTTACTGACCGTTACCACAGCAGGTCCGGCTAACCAGGACAATAAAGCAACACTGGACCACAGAGGAGGGTACTGCTCACTCTTGCAGCATGGCCACATCTGCCTGAAGAGAAGGTTTGTTACTAATCAGCAGCAGCAGAGAGAAACGTGACAACCCTCTTTTAGTCAGCTATCTGTTGGTACACTTTTATTTTCAGTTCATAAGCACCAGATTGATTATAGATTTACTTTTTATGACGTTCTTACGATGCTGATGTTTTATGTTATATCGTGTGCCGTCATGTATGGGTGTTGATGTTGACATTCTTTCAAGCTCTTTGTGTAAAGCAAATTCCCATTGGGGCAATAAAAAGGTTCATTCATTGAGGCATCCAGGCTGGAATGACCATGAAAATACTGTTGCCCTGGTTAAAATCCTGCCAGGGATCTTGATTGTATCCCTTATCTTTATTTCCTGTCACCTGTCTACTTTCTCCCAATAAAAGGCAAAATGCCCCCTGAAGCACTGAATTGAGTGATTCCGGAGAACAAATTTGACAGATTTTTCTCTTACAAGAAATCCTCCCGCTGATCACTATATACTCCTACCTGCTCATAGCTCCTGACTATGTTAGTTAAAACGTTGTTACATCAATCATCAAACCCGTGGCAGGACTACCTGCATATTTTCATCTTAGCCTTCTCCTAAATTTTTAATTCCTTGTTGAATTCATCGTATTCCAGCTCCAACATATGCATGGAATGTAACATTTGTAAAACTGTACCCAGTGTTTTATAGTCAAGTGTGGGTGAACACATTTCCATAAACAATGTGCTTAATGGAAATCACATGGCAACTAGGCCACTCCATGATGATGGAAGAAAAAAAGGACCTTGTGTTGAGATTGTTGACAGCTTCTGTTTCAAAAGGTCAAGATTGAACATTCAGTTCCAGTAATTGAGTTTTGTCTCCTTGCTGTTGAGTTAAGACATCAAAACGCAAATCACTGCTCACAGCGTCAATATTTATCCAAGACCACCATCTTTCTCTAAGCTTCACCAACAGATGTGTGGGCCTAAACATGAATATAAACAAAAGTCTAAATACGTTGTCAGTGAATGTAGATTATATTACATTTAGCAGACGCTTTTATTCAAAGCAACTTCCAAATAAGAGCTTTACATAAAAGTGCATAGAACCATGATCGAAAAATACGTTCAGAAAGATACGTTCAGTATGAACCTTATGTTACTTTAAAGATTATATTTATAAAAATATGTGATCCAGGCTGTAGTGCATTTCTATCAAATATCGTATGTATTTGTATTATATAAAAAAAAAAAAATCACATATTTTCTGTATGGAAATGTTGGTTAAGAATGC
>JAVQJD010086808.1:0-46307 GCA_036023655.1 Nannoperca australis
ATTTCCCTGTGGGGATTAATAAAGTCTATCTATCTATCTATCTATCTATCTATCTATCTATCTATCTATCTATCTATCTATCTATCTATCTATCTATCTATCTATCTATCTATCTATCTATCATTGTTTTGAAACTTAAATTGCAGTATATTGTCTCCTGAATCATTTGCTTTAAAGACATATTTCTTGAGAATTCAATTTAATTCTTGACCTTAGAATGTAGTTTTGTTTTAACAGAATACAATCATCAGTGGTGGCCTGGTTTTAAACACCATAAAACATTTATTTCAAATTGTTTGAAACAATCATTCAGTGTTCAGAAGAAACTGCTCTGAAATCAGCTCCACGTGATCTTCTGGTTCCTTAAAGTAAAATCTACTATATAATGTTACTGAAGTTTATTTGCCGTGCTGAGCTCTTCACTAACAGAAGAGTGACACGTCAGAGGACTGTGTGTGTATTTTTAATTACTAAGCTTTTCAAGAGCAATACACATCCCTCTACAACCTTTCAAATGTCTTAACTTTTGCCAAGTACCCCTACTCATAGATTTGTCTGGCTCATTCCGTCAATAAGAATGAGTCAAACCTGTACCAGCTAAATGCCGATTTTCATCTAGGTTCATAGATTAACCTCGGCTGTTCAACCACTGAGGCTGCGCTATGGATCCGTCAGTACAAGCCTGAAGTCATACATCCCTCTTGTACATTGATCAAATCTGCTTGTATTTTTCATTTGTGAAACCCAAATTGCACCAGGTATCGATTTGACATTACACAGCCGGAGCCAGCAGCAATGCCCACAGCCCCTCTCTTGTTGATAATATTCAATGCTTGGACGTAAAAAAAACCCTGCTGTGTAAGAGATGGAGCCTCTAAAGTTGCTCTCAGCAGCTCTCACAGATGTGAAGCCCACAACAAAAGAATTCATGCACATTTTTGACCTAATGCTTCACAAATTTGGTGACCACAGGAAAATATTATAGACATCAGCAGTCCATTATAATGTAGAGGGGAGATCATTCCTACTGAGCGATTTACAAAATCCATACAGCAGATGCAAATCTGATCACATGACGTGCTGTCTTTTTCTTTTAATTTCAATACTTTTCAGCACATATTTCATACTTTTAAACACTGACCACTTTAGGTGCTGCTCTGCAAATCTCTATATTCAATTGATTCTGGTGTGACAATGATTCAAACACGTGGCAGTCTAATGCTGTATCTCTCAGTAATAGTCATCTCTAATCTCCACACTGTCATTGTTGAGGCCATAAAAGGCTGCGATGAGTTGGGTCTGCTCACCCTGAAGCATTATCATTATCTCCAAGATAAACAGTGGAAGGCTCTCAAGCGAATGCTGCAGATCAGTGCTCGAAAGCTACTGTGCGGCAGCCAAGTCAGACGCCGCGTCAACCCGTTTACCACGGGAGGAAGGGGAGATGGACGAAGAAATTTATATCAGAGAAAGAGAGACTTTGCATGTGTTTGTGCGATGAGCAAGAAAATAAATCAACAGCAGAGATTGAATTAATGAGCGGGTCGGTGTTTGTGAGAGACTAATATGTCGCAAGAATAAAGGAAGGAATTAAAATTAGACTGAGTGTGTGACAGAGAGAGAGAGAGGCAGAAGAAGAGGAGGAAGGCGGAGGACAATGTGTGAGGTAGCAGATAGCTGTGGGCAGGTGCTGCAGGGATGCCTGTTATCCTTCATTTCTTTGAGAAATAATCTGGTAATTACAGCCGTGATAAAAGGAGAACAGGACTCTCACTCTAGCTTACCTACTTTCACCTTGCTCTAATAGAATCGCTTGTTTACACTTCCAGTGTAGAAAGAGATCTGCCTTTTGATGACGCACTTCCAATGTCAATGTTTCAGAAAGAAACAAATCAGTTACATAACTCCAAAAGGTGTACAGTACTGCACATCAGTTCAGATTAAGGAGTGGGAGGGATTTGTTTGTGGCATCAGGCTGACAAATTAATGCACTGCACATTTGGTCTTGATAAACACTGGTGTGAGCAACTATTTTAAAACTCTGCTACTCAGTTTGTTTTATAGTAACACTGAATTAAATTGTTTCGTCCAATAAGAAAGGCATCAGTGTGATGAACCAAGCTCTACGCAACGTTTTAGCCTCTTTTAGCTCATCGTTTTGGTTTTATGGCTCTGATCGCACCAGACAATTACCAGCTAGATGGTAAAGAAACTCAAACATGTGGCAGCTAAAGAGCCAGATGTTTTTCTCTTAAGTTGTTAGAAACCCAATCAGAGCTACAAGTGCTAGATGTGTAAGCAGAAAGATTATTGCTAACACGTTAGCCATAGCATCTTTATAAGGCAATGATATGTCAGAGCTGTGTGTCTGCCAGCTTGTTTTGGTGTTCAGATTGTTCAGCTTAAATTTTGGTTGAATCCCCTTTCGATGTCCCAGTATTTTGCACTGAGGTTTTCCAGCTATGTCTAAATGGAGCAGAGCCATCATTAATGTTATCAGTTACACCTGTGGTTTACCTGCATTGAGGAAAAAGGCCATGTCCTCTACACAGTAATTTGACAATGCACTCAAAATGCAAAACAACAGAAGCATTTTAATCAATTGCCGACACACATTAGTAACGGCGAATTACTCAGCAACAAAAAGAATGCGTTACATTACTTTACTTTCCCTTAAACAACTACAAATCCTCCACATCCACACTTGCGAAAACAAGACATTGTGGTTTAACAAGCAGGCAGCACAACAATTTGGAGGGATTTACTAACCATCCTGAAGCTTGAATCAGTACATTGTGAACCTCCCACAGGAACAAAACACCTGCTAATGGTTTGTTCTCATAAAAAGCAGTCCAGTGCCTCACTTATATAGTTAAAATGTAACCTAATAAATAGCACAAAAAACCCCACTGGCACTGTATTTACACAACCACTGGACACCAAAAAAACCCACAAGAAATGCATAGAATAAAATGTTTTTTTAAATATAAATGTTCAGTATTTCTGTGGTCAGGGGCGTAACTTTCATCATTGTGAGGGGATGAAAGCTTTATTTTTAAGACATGCCACAAACCCTACCACTGCACAGCTGCTTCACTGCAGACATTTTGGAGAACTGGTTGTTGACAGAGAGGGAAAACACTCCAGTCCAGAATACAACAGAGTAAAACACTGCAAACTGATGTGCTGTAGATCTATCTGATAGCATTATACACGACACATCATTTCAGATCACTGATTTGAGGCCATGACATTATTTACCCTTCTTTTAATCTGCCACGGTGTTAGCAACCAGATGATGGGAGACAAATTGAGAATTATGCTTACTCCTACTTTACTGCATTTGTTGCAAAATAGATCCCGCCGCCTGCATAATCGAGCAGCCGGTGGCAGCAGCCTCTGAATGTCAATGGTGTTCAGTGTGTGAGATGGCTGGTGGTGCATCGGGCCACATCCAGGACTCTCAAGAGCATTTCAGCTCCTTGAAATAGCTTCATAGCAGCTGAGGAAGTGGCTACAGCGTAGTGCGACTGACCAGCTATTATAATGCTAATTAGGCTGATATGTGCATTCTTTGTTACGCACTGAGAAAGAAAGAGAAGGGTATAAATTGCTGTGTTGTTCAATCACACTTCCGCTAAATAGAACTATATTTTCATTGCATTGCTAATATTCTTAATAATCCCTAATGGATAGCTTTTATATATTAATGTAAATACATCTGTAGTTCACTTCACTCAAACGGTAGAAGGAATAAATCTATTGTGTTTGCATCTATTCTAAGTCTGCTAAAGGGCTTAAAGGACTATTGAACAGTGGCATCAGCTTCAGAATCTCAATGCTGTTCATTATGGGATGCACAGATCTCCATTACTGTGTGTGTAGCTATATATGTGAAGAGGATTGAATATCGATGAAGACAGAAAATTGACTTTTAAGATGTCTTTAAAGCACTTGGAACTCATTTAAAAGCTCAAGTCACTACAGAAAACCTAGGGCATGAGAAAGGACCCAGGTAGGATCGATGCTATAGGATATATAACAATATATATATTATAGGGGATTCACTTTCCTCATGCTTTTCTCCACTGAGAGGTCAGAGGTCAGGCTCAGCAAGAGTAAGCAACCATGGAGCTGGTAGGAGTTTAATCTTTTTCAAGGACTCTTTAGGACAGAGGATGCAATCAAATCTGCAATCACATACCTTTTAGATGATTTCTCTAAGCACTCTTGTTGTGAAACACCATGTCATTTATTCTGCTAGTTTTAAAATAACGTTTCTGAAATTCTTTTGGGAAGTAAATAAGAAGGTAACTCCTTGTATAATAAGTCTATGGTCTTATCTAAGATTAGCAGATGGAAACTTTGTGTGCTCTGGAGTTTTCAGCAATACAGGCTGCGCATGTGGCAGTTGTTGTCATCATTTTCTAGACTTTTTCCTTTGATGCAACTCAGAATCTTGCTGTGTTTGCAGCTGATGCACCAGCAATTTACACAGCGGCTATTTAACCCAGTCAAGCTGTATACTAATTATTGTAGTATAGAGTATATCTAGGCTTGCAAATGTAAATGATGACATTCACACACATGTACATACACTGGTGGATGGAATCATACAAATAGATGAAGATGTAGTGCAACATCCCAATTTGATGGTAACTCAAATAAAAAATTATTTGATGGTTTAGTTTGGGTTTAAATATTCTGTTAAGTGTCCCGAGTCATTGATGGTGAGATTCTACTTGTGACCCCTGTTCTTCTTGTTGTTTTCCTGTGTCTGAATAATTGAGACTTTTTCCATTGAACTTTGCAGTATTTGTGAATGTGTTTGATGTACCAGCACTTTAAGGACCAATAATATTTAGCTCTCCTTAAGTTGCTTAAAAGTGTCCCTAAAACTCATATTGCAGACCTCCAGATGTGATTTCCAGGGTGTGGTTACAGGTGCAAAAGAACACTTCTGACCACACCTGAACTAAATGGGAAAAGAGAGGGCAGTAAAACACTGCTTTTCAGCTCAGACATTAAGTTATGTTATGTAGTATGTGCAAATACAGAAAATTCTTTATTTGCCTCAGTGACACAGAGAACCAGGCCTTTATTTGGAACATTATTACATTAGTGTCATGCATTCATCTCCTCTGTTCCTCAGTTAATGCAGCTTAAAACTTCCTCCATGTTTGTCTGTTGTTTTAATAAATTCAGTATATTGTCCATTTTAGTCATAGCAGGTGAAAGAAACTCAACACTTCCTCCAGACTTTTCGCGCCCCCGGCTATTATTTGAGCACTGGCTTCTCGCCAGTAGGAGGCAAACGAACTCCATACAAGCTGAAAGACACCACCTGACAGTTCCCCACCAACACATCCAGCAGCAATGTTATATTCCTACTTTCAGCTACCTGACGATTAGATTCACTTTCCTTTTAGCTCTGGTTTAGTCTCCAACAATTCGGTTGTTTAATTTATTCACCAGCAAGCTATATGAAAGATGTGTGCCACACAATATCACATGTATACCCCCGCATGCGTTCATATATTTTTCTGCATGTGTATGTTTCTGTGCTTCCACTTACACACACACCCACACACGTGGATATGTGTTTATGTTTATGTGTATGCGTGGACCTTCGCCACCCTCTGCTCTTCCGTCTCCTCCACTGGAGCTCAGTTTCCTGCTGTTTTGGCCCAAATCCCAGCTGCCAGCCTGCCTCCCCACAGCGCAGGTCAAACACTGTTTTCCCTCTTAATCAAATGAAAAAGGTTAAAAGGAGAACATGGCTTCCTGAGTCAGAGGGTTCAGCCAGAACGCCAAGGACAAGTCGCTTTTTCTTTCTGTAATTCAACACAACAAAGGGGCCTCCTCTACACAAGATATTACCATATCAACACTCGATTACTTCCTCACACAAACACAATGGGTGCAGAGAGTTTAGAATAACAACGATGCCTCTGTAGTACAGAGCAGTTTGTGAAGCTTTAAGTATCTCTTGTTTCACCACATATGTCTGAGTGCGTCACCAGGCAGATGAAGATGCTCACTTGATCATTAAAGAGACTGCAAACAATATCTAAATCACACTCACCCTATAACAAATATAATAATTAGTAGCATTAAAGGACTGGCTAATCAAGGTATTTGTAATCACGGGGCGCTTTGGTTTAGTAAAATCTTTCTTAGCATAACAAACACCTTCACCATGTACAGTAGAGCTAGAACCAGCATTTCCCTGTGCAGTATTTAAAGAAATGTATCAGCTCTTAAACACGTGTGTTTCCTCTCCATCACAATCAGACACATACATGTGGCTTCTCATTCAGCAGGGGCCTTATTATGCTCTATAGGACCACATCAGTTGTGTGGCTCTATGCTCCCACTTTGGAACAATAAGACATTCAGGACTAGAGCCAGTGCTATTTCTGTCCCCTGTGCTATGCATAAAAAAAACATGCAGCCTGTGAGGTGCTGTAAAATGATCCCTTTCTTCATTGGAAACAGTAACAAACACAACTGAAGCCGACCACCTTCAAGTCCGATAAAAATGATCAAGATTTTGAACCAGTGGAGATCTGGAGTATAAACCTCCATCAGTAATTGATCGTGGTCGTTTTGATGCCACAAAGCAGACTTACACATCCACACACAGCAATCAAAGGTGGCCTATTTACCTCAACATGTTGTTCTGTTTGAATTTATCTTCTCTCTGTATTTGTTTTATTTTTATCTTTACCATATTATCTGCCGCTGTGACAACTCAAATCTCCACAGGGTTTATTAAAATGTCATCTCATTTCATTATTGGCAAAGTCATCTCTCTACAGACTATTTTAATATGCACTGTACTCGAACCATGTTGAAAAGGAAACCCCATAAAGTTTTGCTAATGCCCTCGTAAATACTTTCCTTTTACATGCACACAAACACACTGGCACACATAATTGGCCTATATAAGTTGGCTGAACTCGATAAAATGTGTGTGTTGTAAAAAATATGCGATGACACATAAAACTCTAAATCTGAGAAAAGATAAGGAAACTGTGCCATGTGGAAAATAGGGGTTACTAAGGTTACTAAGGAGCTGACATTTAGGGAGCTAATATGTTGATGACAACCAGAAGGTAGGCTAAAACATCATCAGGCTGGACATGGAGATACATTCATGGGACAATAACATGCAGCTCTCTGTTCCCTTGAACTGCAGCCACAGTGAATGCTACTGAGACACATACTGTATAGTGTACTAATCATCAGCAACTGTATAGACCTCACAGCTGATGATCTTGGTTTTGCTCTCTTTTAGTCAGTTTTATGGATTTGAATGTATCAACAACAAATACAAAATTAATTGAAAAATCCACAAATGAGTGTTTTTTTATTAAAATGTGTAATATGAAAGTGGTGGACAGTTTTTTTAAATTCTATTTTTGTTTTTGTTTTTGTTTTAAGGCCCACATCTCTGCTGGTCACCAGATGCTGCACGCAGCTGTTTTGAACAATAAAGCTCTAATAAACCCACTGTACACTTTCTGTCTGCTGTTTGGCAAATACAGTTAGTAACAAGCTGGAGAAAACAGTCCAACGGTTTAAGGGCCGGATCTTTCCCTCAGAACTTGGTGGATATTGTAATTACATCCGCCATGTGGCCACATCCACAGAGACTCTGTGTCTGCTGGATGTTTAACTCAACTTTATTTATATAGCACCTTTTATACAAACATGCAGCCAAAGTGCTTTACAAAGCAGGGATAAAACAGTCCACACACACACACACACACAAAGTACAATAAAAAACAATAAATAGAATCTTGCAAGACAAAAAATTACAACAATAACATTTTTAAAATATTTAAAAATCAATCAAATAAGTAAACACAAAGGAATAAATTCACACAGTAGGAATTTCTGACACATCTGACCCGTCTCTGCAACACCACATCCATCTTCATACTGCACTGTCTCCCAGCTTTACTCTTTTCCCATTTCCCAGACTTGCCAGGCAGCTCCTCAGAAATAATTAGCGACTAACGAGTCTCTCACACGGCCTCATAACAAGCTTCATGCTCTAATAATGAGCCTCTACACAGCTCTGTGGTAAACAGCTGCCATCAGTTATACAGAGAACCTGCCGAAAGCCTTAAAGCCGAGACAAACCAGCTTGAGCAAGCAGAATCCACCACATTGTTTTGTCTCTTTGGAACACGTTTGGTTTTTTTTGAAGATCCGCTAATGAGACACCACAAATGAATTAAATGTAGAACGGCACAGTCGGAATTTGCTGTGCCTATTGCCTATTCATAAGTCTACAATACTTCACAACTTTAATCAGCAGTCCAAACAACAGCATAATAAATGTAAAATTGTTTGGGGGTGGGAGAATTGAGAGGTGCTGCTTCAAATCATTATGAAAAACAGACCTTTCTGAAAAGAAGCCAGCTTTTCTCTCCACAGCCAACTCCATAGCCTTTCTAACACTTGTGGAAAGGCACTTAATCCTACCCATCCTGCTGTTTGTCATGGATTTAACATGGTTTTCCAAGTAGTGAAGATAATCTGACCAATTTAAGTGACAAATGTGAGAGGATCATGGGAAGTTTCTGTGTAAATACAGAAAATCCATTCTAATTTTTGAAGGATCAACCTGTTTCTGTGCGGTGGTGTTTCTGTGTTGAAACATGACTGCAACAGTGATGCAACTTATACCTGTCATCTATCATCATACATCTCTTGCTGTTCGTGATTCACCCTGAAACCCCCCCCCCCAAACTACAGTGTGTAAGAATTCACACCAAGTAACAAAAGGTATTTCGTCAACAACTAGCTTTTAGAAGTTATTGAAAAGGACATGCAGTCCTCATGGTGAGGTGTGTAACGATTTTTACAAGCCTCAGTGAAAATGCCCTGTGGGGTGTGTATGGTTGGTACAGCAGGAGCTGAGCTAACTAGCCGTAAAACAGTGATGGATGATATGGAGCTTTAAACAGCCATGTGCAAATGTCACCGTGTTTATGAGACGTTTCTTGGTGTTCCTGAGGGTTTGTAAAAGGCACACTTCTTGCATACTGAGTCCCTAACTTAATAAAAGATACCAAGGTTATCAAGAATTGGATATTTTCGGTCATTAATACACTCAAACTGAAAGGGTTATGCTAAATGTGTGACCTGTACCCTTCTTTGCTCCCTGTGAAGCCTATTAAGAACCAAATGCAACTTCAAATATGTGTTTGAAAATAATCTCACCTCAGCGGTCCACTTACTAGCTTTTTATGGAGCTTTAAGCTAAATCTAAAGATAGGAGTTGGTGGCTTGCCAGAGAAAGATTAAGTTGACATTATTTTGCCACACATATTGTTCCCACGGTCAAGAATGCACTTCCATGCTCATTGTGTCTGTAAAAAAAAGGTTTACATTACATTACATTTAGTTAGCAGACATTTTGGCTTCAACCTCCATAGAAACCAACGCTAGAAAAACCTTTAAAATTGGTCTTGGTCTTAAAAAGTCTTGTGGTATAATTGAGGGAAGAATACTTACTTAGCGTTGAGATAAGTGCTATTAGCTAAACGTCAGCATGCTAACATGTTCACAATGACAATGTTAACATGCTGATGTTCAGCAGGTATAATGTTCACCACGCTCAGCATCTTAGTTTAGCATGTTATCATGCTAACATTTGCTAATTGGCACTAAATACAAAGTACAGGTGAGCCCTGCTGTATTTCTCCTCCCCCGAATAGCTAAATTTCCCAGTTTCCACACAGGGTCAATTAAAACACCTCATAGAACATTCAGTCAATGGATTTGAAGGTGTGTAGCTCAACCTCAGAGACCAAGTAATCAATAAAGCCATCTCCAAGGTGAATCTATAGCAGCTCCCACTCTGTGTGTAGAGATACAGCCATGTTTAATACAACAACAATATCCCAGCACCGGGGCAAGCGTCTAACATGTTACCTGCTCTTTTCTTTTTGGTATTATTGCAGTATTCGTACTGTCTGCAGCAGTGCAGCCATGGGAGGAGGACTACTTTCAGAGAAGAATGCCGAAGAGCAGATGATGAAGTCGGAGGGAAGACGACGCAGAATGAAAGAAACAGACCTGCAAAAATCACAACAGGGAGCATCTTTCCTCCTCAGCCTCTACAAAAGTTGCCTCCATCAGCCTGTTCTCCCGGGCCAAGGCATCGGGCAGCAGAGAGGAGATGTAGTGAGAGAGAGACACGGGAGATATCAGCACTCAGTATCTAATCTCCCTACCCTCTCTAATGCACCCTGGAGTATCCTCTCCAGCACTGACACAGGCAGATAGATAGGAGTTGACAGCTGCACAGGCTAAAACCCAGCACCCGAGCTTCACTGCTAAAGGTAAGCTTTCCCTGCTGAGACTCACAGAAGGGGGTGGAAGAAGGATGGCTTACAGAGACCTAAAAAGGCTGAACCAGCGGGGCTTGTTTATTGTCTTATTTATCAATGATTGCTTTTACAGGGGCTTTTGAGTCTACATTACAAAAACTACATAGTAAGAAATGTATAGGCATTTGAACTATGCAAGCAACAGGAAAAAATAAAGGAATAAAAATGCTTTAAACACATGTAGATTTTGTCAATATATCATATTACCAGACTTGGAACTCTCTTATTGTACAAGCAAACCTCAGGAACAAAAGAAAGATATATTTAGGATAAGATTACAAATAGTTTATTGAATTAGGCCCAGTGGCTGGATTCTGGAGTCAAAATCCTTGTATGCTTAAACATACTAAATGGACCTAAGTGAGGTCTGGGTACACCCTGTTTTTACAGGACAGTGAATGTTTAAGACTGCAAATAAAAGAGCTTATTTAAGTTATAGCTTAAATCATCATAATCAGTTTATGGATATTAAAATGTGATGAATGGACATCACGTCACCTTCCTTTGACACGGAGAAAGATTGGTGCTGTGTTTGGTTCAAGTGAAAACACAGAATTGGTTGTAACAGAGCTGTTTGCAGAGAGCCAAAAGAGTCTCCCATTATCTCCACACTGTTAAAAGCCAAAGCTGAGAAAGCCTTTGTGTCCAATGCTGGAGGCATATGGGCAGCAACAGGGAGGAGAGGAGGAGGAGAGGGCGGGGGGGTAGACAGGACAGCTGGAGCCGCACCTCCCTGTCTGGCAGGGAGTGGTGAAATTCCCCTCAACAAAAATCATACCTTTCTTCCCTTCCTCCTCCTCCTCCTCCTCTTTTCTCTCGCTCTTCCTCCTCCTCCTCCCTGCCGGCTACTGTTGTGCGAGTGAGGCTCTCGTGGGGCGAGATGACAGCGCGGATAAACAAGTGAACTGTTGTTGGATGCACGGACGTACACACGCCTTCCCGCGCAACATCTTTCCAGCAGCCACTAAATTGAAGTACATATTCCTGCACACACACACACACACACACACACACACACACACAACACAAAATGGGCTTTTTGAGAGGAAGCATATAGTCAGAGGTTAGATCTGCACACACACACTCCAGCAGATGTATTGTCGGTCACAGGAGGTTTACCAACAGGGCTCGCTTACACTCCTTTCCTTCTCTGCCTCTATTAAGGCTGACGTTGATGAATGACAGAGATTACAGGACAGACTGCTGCTTAGCTTCATCACAGAATGAATGCAATCAAACACAGAGAGAGACACGGAGCACAGAGGGAACTTTCCACTCCATAAGATGGAGGCGGGAGAGGTAACAGTACACACCCTGTGCGATTCTGTTACGAGGAGGCGAGGGTTTACTTTGTGAAAAAAGACACGTGTCACACCCCTGGCGGACATTTTGGAGATCATCATGTTGATGATTGGGTCTGTGTGGCTCCACTGGGAAGCCGGTATTTTTCAAGCATCTCAGAGCAGCAAAAATTCTCAGAGTGAAATCCTTTGGTGCAACTCTGATTAGTACAAGCATTTTATCCACCTTCAACATGCTAATGTGCTTCTATCTCTGCTGAACTCCAGGCAACTCCCAACTAACCTGTTTCTGTTTTAACAAGAAGGGGATCATTCTTGTGACCCGTGCAGAAGACTATCGCACTGTCAACAAGGACAACATATGCTGTCTCTGCAGAAACCAAGGTCTTTGCAAGTCTAAGCTTTTTGGCAACAAATGCAGCTCTGCAACACTGATTATTTGGGTTTGTTACAAGCAACAATTTGGGCAATAATTAATCAAATAATTTCTCCTAAATGGCTTTAGACAATTATCCCCCCACTCAGTGTGATTTTCTTTGTGTTATACATTATTAGTTCTAATTACTGAAGGTATAACACGTTCATGGTGTTATAGGGTTAGGTGTATTTACTAAGACTAGGTAACGTTATAGAAATAACTACATTTTTCAGCAGTCGTTTATCTGCTGAAAGTTGTTGTAGGAAGGAGGCCTGTGGTCTGTCTGGACTGTCTGTGGTGACAGTTTAAAAACCATAAAGGAAAATCACCACAAGACCAACATTTTAAATATGGATTAGCACGTCGGTTATCCAAGTAAGCAGGGATTTGGATATCTAATGTCCAAATGACTCTAATCACCATCAAGGAGAGACTTAACAACAAATAGATTAGGAAAAATATATTTTTCTAGTTAGACCCACAAATCTGTGGCACCAAATTCTCAGTGGAACAACTGCTTCTTGAAGAACATAGAGGGATAACTATTTCTAGTCTATCCATCCACATTTTGTGTGTGCACATAATATAATGTTAATATAGCTTATTTATCAAATAATGTTAAATACATATAATGAGGCAAGCTAAGATGTCAAATTTAAACCAGTTTTTGTTCATTTAAACACAGACTTTGGAACTGAAAAGACATATCTTCCATGCTAGGACTGAGATCACTGACCTGCAGAATATAAAAAGATTCCTACCATTACAAAATCAGATATCAAAATAAGGTATTCTTGTTCCAGTATGGTGGAATAATACAAAACAGTACTGAAGCTGTCAACTGCAAGATAAAGGGATGGAGATTCTGCAGTTAAGACTTATCTTTGTTCTGATAGTGCTGGGATTCATTTACAATTGCAATGCGGCTTTATTTTTCACCAAAAAGAAACTCCATGAAACAGCTTGTTTCATCACTTTCCGTGATTTCTTCTCTCAGTAGAGATACAGCTACTAAACTATATTTAGATATAGTTCGGGGTGATGACATCCACCCTTTTTATTCGGTGGAAGAAAGTGATTTGGCATAATGATGCTGGAGCTGTGAAGGGTCTGGAATGAGTTAGTGGATTTGTAACCTAAGCTCATTACGGTTGTCCAAACAGAAGTTAAGACTAATTTGGACTCATGCCATACTGTACCATTAGCTCATTACACTCTGGCTTCAAATCAGCCCTTTGCTAAATGCCAGCCCCGATCCAGTGCCGTCTTTGCTCTCCTTCTCCACGTTATAGCATCCAATAAACATGAAAGGCCACATGTACTTCGGAGCGAGGCAGTGGCTCGTAAGAAATGGCATTTGAAAAAGCAAAACAAATGATAGCGGCAAGCAGCAAAAATGCAAACAAGCTCCAGAATTGCATTTCAGTCATGATGGGGAAAATGTGATTTAAAGGTTTTAGTAAGTTTAAGTCAAATTCAGATTTCCCCGCCCCCATAATTGTGTGTTAAGCGTGCCCCATTAGGTTACTTTGACATTGTTGAGCCTAATGTCTGTTAAGTCAGTCAGCCGATCAGTAACTTTTTCCCAACATTTCAGAAGCTCCAAGAACAGTTTAGAAATCTGTGTCTTTATTTTGAGCTTCCTGCAACGGCAACCTGAAGGAAGGACCTCCAACTGTGTGTGTGATCAGTGGATGATCAGGCGAGTTAAGAATCAATTACTGACGGCCACACCACCGCAGCCCAATTAGTTTTTTCAACGCAGGGCTGTTTGTGGTCATTCTGCCACATTCTGCCACACCGCCTCTACAGTGTGACAGATCTACATTTGAGTCATGCATTAAGGAGTTTTAAGAGAGTCATCATTTCATTCTCCGTCTCTCCCACCAGGTAAATTGTAGAAATAAGCTGTTTACAAATTAATCTCACACGTTTATTTACCCTCTGCTTTTGTCTGTCTGAATGCTGTCTTATTACACTAAAAGAAAACTGAAGAAACAAATTTGACTCGCACATCATTTGGGACTGGATTGTTGATTTTTTTTGTAAAACAGAAAGAATGCTACTAGATCTTTGTGCCTGGTCACCTAACAAAAAAATCACGGTGATATAGTGTAGTAGTAGTGGGTGGACAGGGTACAGGGACTTTGTGTGCTGTGACTGTGAATGCAACACTGGAGCTTGTTAGTAGTCTGGCAGGGCTGTAATTTATTGTTGCTCAGTGAGTAAAAGCTACCAAGCAAAACTGAATTTATTCAACATCCTGATATTACAGCTGAACATAGATTCATAGCCTTAACTGTTAGGATTTTGATTCAATATAAATGATACATTTTGCTAAACACATTCGTTTTTTAAAGCACATTTGTGTGATCAACTAGCTGTACAAACTGGGAAAAGAGAAGCATCATTTTCAAATGACTGTGCAGTCCCAGTTCAGTACAGCTCATTACATTAAGAAAAAACACCGAACTAAAAAGCACCTCAGGACTCCAGACAGCAGCACAACGAGCTGACTGGGAAAATGAGGCACCTGGCCTACTTTCCAAAACGTACCCCGAATTTTAAAGTAAATCACATTCGATTAATCAGAGGTGTGAAAAACTCTTTGCCTGTAATGCGCGAGTGTCAGCCCTACCTGCACCAGCACTGTGTGGTTTCATCTTCTCGGCAGATGCCACATGGGTGACACCTCAGCCACATTAACACGTGCAGAAAGAGAGAAAAGAAAGAGAAAATGAGAGGAGGAAAGGGAGAGAGACAGAGCGAGAGAAGAGTGAGACGCAGCCGGAGAAGATTGAGGAAAAGACAAACAACAAAAAGAGAGAGCATGACTTTGACACAGCAGATTAAAAAAGAATAACAGGCGCGAGAAGTGTCACTTCTAATAGGGACACGACACATCAAGCCTCCTATGAGACGCCGAGCTGTCACACAGGAACAACGCACTCTAAAAACAGAATGAGCGGCGTCATTGCGGCGCTAATCAGAGCCGACGGAGGGAATACATCTCCTCGCTTGTAATATATTTGCAGCAGCGACGCTAAGCTTCATTTGTAGGAGAATTAATTTGCAGCGTGTTTGTCTTTCTGAAACTACAATTTGCTTGAGCTAATAAGCTTGACATATTGTGCAGTTCAGGACAACAGCAAGACATCAGAGCTTATCAGGGGCTCGGTGTTACAAGCACAATGACATTTAATTTAAGGAGAGAATGACACTTTTAAAGGATCTGTTTACATCAGTGTTAAATCTCCACTGAGACATGCGCCAAAGCATGTAGGTTAATGGGTGACATGGTAATTCAGAAAGTTTCCAATAAAAGCTTGTTTTGATTCTGTGAATTTGAACTTAACTGGAAAGTAACAACTGTGGGAGGACTATCAAGTGGACAGTAATCAGAATAAGAGGCAATAATGTGCCCATTAGCTGTTCATCCTCCTATTAAAAACCATCCCACGTCTTTCATGTTGAACAAATCAGAAACCTGAAATAGTCTGTTCCATCAGAGGTACAGTATATAATACATTTTCTGATTGGGCTACAGCAAACGATTTCACTTTTACTTTGTCCAAGTAACAGATACAATTTCATACATTTTTGCATAATGCAAGACTTTTTAGACGTGTGTCTATGTGTGGGATTAAGGATGATGCAAACAGTAGTGAACTAGGCCTGTGTAATGAATCCATAGGTTGTTAAGAGTCAATAATGTATATAATGTATTTAATAATGTGCAATTTCTCTACAGAAGCTACAGAGGATGTTGCCAGTGCCACAAATGGAGGACAAATTTGATATGATGCCCTATAATGATGATGCCATTTTTGTTAGAGCCAGTTCTCTCATGCATGTTGGTTTGCTCCGATACAAGGTTCTGAGATCCTGAAGACATTTAACTGAAAACATACTGGAAAGAAGGCAAAGTGGCCACTGCGGTAGAAATGCAGTGAAAACAAGTAAAGCCAGGAACCCAGGGAGTGGAAACAAGGAAATATCTGAGTCAAAATGTACTGCTGGGTAAAGCATCCCTCCAGTCAAAAGGTGATTTGATATGCATCATATTCTCATCACTAATCCCTTGTTTGCTGTTATAGCCTCAGCACTGAACAGTTTCATGGTTAAAGCACCCCTCTAGTAGCAATTCAGCTGGATATGCAACATGCTCTCATCACTGATACCATGTCATGTTTAGGGCTGTGGAGCTCCAATATTGAGCTCTCTGGCCAAAGTGTTCCTCTCTGAGCAGCACAGCCAGATGCAGACAGAAATCCACCCGGGGGACAGTCAAGGCAGCTCTGAGTGGCCTCATGCACAGCCTCGCTGTCGCTGCAGAATGTCCTCAACATGAAATTTCGGGGACTTTCTTCAGCATTGAGGTGCTTTGCTGCTCACTCTCTGTGGAGCCAACTGTCACTGTCCTGCAGAAACCCGGTATGGAAAATATCCACTTTATTTTTTATTAGTTTTTACCTGAACATCACTTTAACACACAGAACATTATTCAATAAAATAACAGTTTCGGGAACATTTAGGAAAATATGATATAAAACCTAACGCAATGACATAAAAGAGGTTATTCCCAAAATGTAAAATTATTTCTTTAACTCTTGTACAAAGTCGATGCACTAAGTTTGTTCAAGAGTTGTATAGAAATTCATTTTTTATGTCATGCACGCTCATAAAAATACTTTTTAGGGTTTAGAAGTTTGCATTTCACATTTCAGTGATCAAGCCAACTGCTGTGTTACGTAATGATTAACCACTGACAGAGAATGAATCAACTATTTTGAAAGTTGTTTATCAAGGAAAAAATGCCAAACAGTAACTGGTTCCAGCTTCTCAAATGTGAGGATTAATTGCCTTGTTCTATGGCGTTATAAAGTGAATATTTTTGGTTTCAGTTGGTCAGACGAAATGGGCAATATGAGAACATGACCTTATAATCTGGGCAACTACAATCAATATTTTAAGGACTAAATAAGTAACTGATTAACTGAGAGATATTGTGACAGATTAATCGATGAAATGAAAATATATAAATTGCAGCCTTTGCAATGATCAATACATTCTGAAGGACACTCATTAAAAGCAACTTAGTCTAACCAGCAGGATTCAGTGTCTGTGTGGGCTACAGCTGTCATCTGCAGTGCAGCCAACCATTATAAACCACACTGAGGAAATACCATTTGCTTTTATGTTGTTCTACCACACCAAGCTGAGTGTAAAGGTATTAGCGTGTGTGTGTGTGTATGTGTGTTTACATGTTTCATTCTACACAACCCTCTGGTATCAAACTGTCCAACTCAGTAGACCTTTGTAAATACCATGCAGGGCCTTAAAGACGGCCAAGAGCCTATTATTTGGACATGAAAGACAGAATATGGGAATCACTGGCAGCCGGCTCAAGGAAGGAAAGAGCATGATTGGATTCAAGCAAAGTGTGCCTGTCCATGTGTGTGTGTGTGTGTGTGAGCCCCCAAACAATACTTTCAACGGCCGCACATCTGTATGCCAGTTAATTTGGCTCGAGTCCGGGTAATTGTGAAACCAACCAGCGGACGTAGAGTCATTCACAGGCTGCAATCAAACACAAATACACATACCATGCCTGTGTCCGCATACATACACACCCACTGTGTGAGAAAGAGGCTCTCCACAGTGATGTAATTAGGCCGGGTCACTGCAGAGTAGTAATGGATAACCCGGTCTGAAAATGGCCAGAGGCAGTGCACATAATTGAGCATGCTGTGTCTATGTGAATGCATGTGTATGTGCTTCACAAGGGACGGCTACAAAAAATGGCATTTCTTGCTGCTTGCTTTTGTTTTGTTTCTACTCGCTGGATTATGTGTGCAGCGGCACCTGATGAACATGGAGCGTGAAGCCTTGTGCCTTCACATGTGGATACCGGGCGGTCCCAGGGGTTTGAAACCAGAGGCATCTGTGTCAGACACTTGGCATTAAAAGAGTAAACATAGCCTTTTTAGTCTTCACATGTTCAAGGAACTAAAAAGGCACATCCAGCTGCCTTTTTAGAGCCATGTTTAAGGAAATGGATACACAAGAGGGAGTAAAGCCACGAGTTCGGAGTATGGTCTTATCAGCCATGACGTGTCCTTCCGTGATTCGTCACGCCCCAATCACATGACCCTTTTTTGGAAGAAAACACATGACATCAGCCTTGACTACCAGCAGTTAATTCAACATGGATAGCGAATCTCTGCTCTTGCTTTTCTTCATTGCTTTTCTTCGTTGATAGTATTTTCTGCCACTAAGCAACCAACCGCTGTCACAATGCCAATGTTTTGTCCTCACATTTCATTGCTTTAAACATTGACAAAACAAATGTCCACAATGAATGACAACATTTCATATTGTTATATTGTGTCTGTATGTTCCAACACTTTAGAGAAGCTACATGTTGCTTATACTGACAGAAATATATATATTTGAAATCAATTTCTCCGGGCTCACTGGTGGGCTTGACAGGGTAAAAAGAGGTTCAGAAAAAAAACTGTAGCAGCTTATGTACTGAAGGCATGACTGACTGTGAGTTTTATACATAATGTCACCTTTCCAGGCTATCCTTGACACACTGCTTCAGAAAACCATCAAAATGTAAGTGTTTGCTTCAGTATCAGTCACATGAAAGGTAGTGTGACAAGCAAACACATTAAAGCAATCTTCAAAGTCATTTTCCCCCCCGTATGTTTGAAGTCATGAAAAGCTGCCTCCTGATTATGTGACGGGTTGATTTCAAAAGACTGACACTGACACGGGGCCATAACAACCCCTGCACGTAGAATAGCAGCATATACTTTCTTCAGAGCAGGAGGTCCACTGGAGACAGTTGCCATGGTGAGGAATCGGTAGGTTAGGAGAGAGGGTGGGTGTGCAAAACAATGAAAGTAATACATGACCAGTGACTTGAAAATAGAAGTTAATCAATCACACACACAAAGGCAGCTACAGACAGAATAATTGACTTTAAAATGTCACTTTTTCTGTCACTCATGAAGCAACATGGTGGAACTAATAAGAGATACAAAGATTCAAACTAGTCTGTGCCACAACTGACCCCAAAACTCACAACTACAGCTTCAGAAAAACGTGCTGAAGTTCAAAATGTACACACGTTACTATTCCAAAATGAATGGCAAGGCAACATTGCAGATACTATTTGCACTATAAAGCCATGTGTGGAGAGAAATACCTTCGCCCCTGATTCCAGGATTAAGTCATTCAGTGTTCTTCATTGTTTTCCTTCTGGTTCTGCCCCTCTTGACTGATTTGGACAGGTCCATTGCCATGATAGCTATCATTTTAATATCTCTGGTAGAATTAGGCCACCATTACTTTATGGCAATATTGGATTTTTGCATCAGTGTGATAAAGTACCTTGATTTGTCAGTTATATTGAGTGGACAAGTCAGTTACTGTCAGTTTCCCTGGTTATGCTTTCCCTTCTCGCACAGTATGCAGTTTACAACGACGATGGTGGCGGATTTACCACGTGATATTATTAGTATGACACTTTTTCGCTTTAACTAGGGGGGTTATAATTCCTCTTTATTGTTTTCTTTTTTTCAAACATTTTCATCTAAACAACTAACATCTGAAGTAGTGATGAGGCTCATGTGGGGCGCAGGAACTGAATCAGTGCTGTAAGTTGAGACAGCACAAACAACGCAAGGCTACTCAGGACACAATTCTGCTTAACACCTTTGCAGCTCATGGACTTCTGTGGAAAAACCAGCTTGGTTGTATTTTGTGGATCAATCCACCAACAACCTAAACTGAAATGAAGTACCAAGATGGAGCTAGCCGCTCCCAAGAGCAGAGACCAGCGCTGGCCTTGTCTGAGGGACATGCTAAGTGCTAGCCTGCTAACGGGCCTGCCCACATTGTCCTGTCATACTGATCGAGAGTGATTAACATTTGCTTTTTCTAACCAACACAGCCTGTTCTGGCCTTCAGTGCAGCTCATAATATGTTTATTATATGTATATTACAGGATGTGTTGATATGTGTATGTTACTCTGTGCACAACAGACTTGGATGATTATTTTTATTAAGTCTCAACAGTAAGTGAATCATAGATTCGCTGCATTGGACTGACGAGGCAGCCTTGTAATTGCATTGCTGCATTAAATGTGATTAAAAAGCACTAAGGCAGCTTTTTGCAGTGTTTGGAAAAACGCAACAAATATGCAAAACTAGCATTTCATTTTTGGGGGGATTTTTTTGTTCCATGATTAATTTACATGTCAGATTCACTCTGGGGAGCTGAAGCATTGTGAGTCGCACTGCCATAAAGTACAAGGACTTGTGCTGAAACATCACAATAACTATATATAGTATCATCCTACATACTAAAAATAGCTATTTTTTCTGAATATGTGTCAAATAAACTCAGAACTGTAATCACACAGTGAGATGTCAAATAAATGTCAAACCAGTGTGGGGCTTAAAGATACAGTTGCATCGTTTGAAAGAAAGTCTAACACAAATCAGAGAGACTCCAGGGAACAATGATTCTTCACTAAATGATGAGGCGGCCTGCTGGTGGCTGAGGAGCTCTTCTAGGCTGCAAATGACTGATCCTGGACCACGGATACATCACGTCCCCCTCTTTGCCTGTCTTCCTCATCCTCCTCCTCTTTCCTCCCTCAGTGAGACTGCCAACAGATGAATCCTGCCAAGTGCCTCCCCAGGAGAAGTGTGCGTGTGTCTCTCTAAATCTGAGGGTCTGTGTGTGTGTGTGTGTGTGTGTGTGTGTGTGTGTGTCTTTCCACTTTGATGGCAACGTTGGCAGTAATGTGTCTAATGGAAGATAAGCAACACTCTCCCAGACAAGTCTTCACAGCCAAGCACTTCCCCCAACATCATCATGCTGAGTGCAGTAGAGGGAATAATTTATCCCCCTTAATCTCTTCAATCACACACACACACACACACACACACACACACACACACACACACACCTCACATTGTACACTCATGCAATAACAAATGCACGCAGAAAACAGCGAGTGATGGTTTGGATCATCTGTCTCAAAGCTGCCTTTATCATCTCTCACACAGTCTGCACACACACACACACACACACACACACAATGATGACTCCTGGAGTTGAGTTTCAGTCATAAAGGGAAACCTCAGAGAAAGTGTAGCTTTGGATCGTCATGCTCAAAGCTGCCCACAATCATTTATCCTCCAAAGTATGTCCCCCCCCCCACACACACACACACACACTCGCACAAAAACACACTCACACATGCCAGTGAAGTGCTTTGCGAGAGAGTGAAGGACGAGCGCTGCAGAAGACACTTATAGAGAAAGAAAGAGGGAGAGTCCTTGACTGCCAGCTGACCCCGCAGCTTGTTTGTGCCGATTTTGGAGAGAGCGTTGTTATCGGGGGGGAAGGGAGAGGAGAGGACTCAGAGTTTATTTCACACAACAAATCTAGCAGCGACAGGCCAAGGAAGCAAGGAGGAGGCAAGAATGATGGAGGACACCGAAGGTCTGAGTCCACATTGTCAAGCAATGAGTACAACATCTGATGTGCTGCCATTTTTTATTAAGGGTCAGGCTGATAGATCGGCTGCTTGTATCAGAAACCGTCAGTGTTGTCCACTCGCATGACTTCCTCCCCGACCGCAGCTACGGTACAAGCGTCAGCTGGAGGGATGTTTTATGCGCTGGTGCATATTGTATCAATTCTTTACATTATTTCTCTGTAAATTCATTATTCATTTACAGACTTATCATACTGCAGAGCGTCTGTTAAACTATTGAACAAGAAATCATCTTTAAATAATAAAGATGAATAAAGATTTCATTCTTGGGGGTTACTGAATCCTTGTATTTCTGCGTGGAAATAAGATCTGTACTGCAAACACATCTTGACTATACAAAATTAGCCTTTAAAAAACAATGCTGGGTCATTTTTGCAGTGGTGCCTGCCAAGTTTATGCAAAAAAGCAGATTTTAAAATGCTTTCAGATCTCTATTCAGCAGAATGGGGCTGCATGAAGCAACATGCATGAAGACTGAACTCTTGGATGTAAGATGTACGTTACATTTGTTTACTTAGGAATATACTAGTGCCTGAGTGGTGTAAGACTAAGTCTCAGTAGTTGTCATTTTTAAAGAAGAATAAATACTCTTTTAAAGAAAAGAATAAAATTCAAAAATTGGGCACTTTGTCTAGGATTGGAAAATCAAAGAGATAAAAAAAGACATTGTGGCATTGAGAGTCACATTGTACCCTGTCAAATGCTTTTTGGGCATCCAAGCTGAGCAACATGGTTGGCTGAGAGGTTTTTCTTGTACTTGATATAATATTCAACAATGTTAGTAGCTCCTTGCTTGGAAGGTATGAAACCAGTTTGTGTCTTTTCTTGCAATATGATGCACATAATATAAACCCGATTCACCTAAACTCTATTTAACTTTTGATAGTCTTCTTTGGAATTACCAACATGTATTAATTTCTCCCCCTAGGCTGAAAACAAAAACAGCACACCTCAAACAAACTGATAACTCATAATCATCACAATCAACCAAGAACATCTCCTCCTAATCTGCTATACAGTGTACAGGCTGTAACTGTGTCTCAATTCATCTTTCCAAGACTGCATTTGAAGACAGAATGCGTCACATCGTCGGGATAAGGCCGTGTCATGTCAAAGGCTCCTTCAAATGCGGCCTTCTTTTCCCAAATTTGGAGGATCCAACAGCTGGATCGTTCGTAACCCAAACTATCCCAAGATTCATTGCATGCATGAGAATATAGCGTCAACAGCGACCGAGCAGGTTACACTTTCAAATTTAAGAATTGGGTTTCAACTCACTCAAACAGCTAACGATACAAATGTAAAAAAAACAAACAAGGGCTCTTGAAAACCTCAACCCTCAACTGCAGCTGTCAAGGTTGCTAGGCGACAAGAGCAGCGCTTCATCACGCTGGCGACACAAATAGGAAATTATCCGTAAATTGGACTATCTCATTTAACAACGCTCGGTTTGCCCTTTGCTGTCTACGAAGGTGTGGCCATCCTTAGAAGTAGCTTGACATCCACTTCACGCTCCTGTTGCACCTGTTAAGGCGGGACGACTGAGCACAGGTGTAATCAGAGTAAGTGAAGAGTAACACCTGTGTGGGTCTGCAGTGCCCTTAATTAATTGCACTTCGTTTTTGGTAAGCTGGGGAAAGTGACAAGATGGCATAAATTTGATTAAAATGACCAATGACATGATTTGATGGAAGTGGTTTATCTTTTTCAGCTTCCAGGAGATCTAAATGAAATAGATGGACATGTTTTCTGATCATGTGAATCCAATCAAATTTCATTTAAATATTGCAAAAATTATACTGTCATGTGGCAAATCTTTGAAATTTAACAACTACCTAGAAGTAGATATAAGCTGAATCCCTGTTTAGTTGTGTCGGTTAATGGTGGAGAGTCTCAAAATCAATGCCTCTTAATAGGAAAATGTCATGGACTATTACTTTGAGTACACTTTGCTTATGAAAGGATATGCAGACAAAGCCAGGAGACGCGTACAAGATTGATTTTTAAGTCCTGAGACAGCCGAGCTGTGCATCGTGCGGGTGTACGGTGCAGCTAGAGTAATAATTCCTCTCTGTACTTTATCCCAGGCTTCCCTCCAGCGCTTGTCTTCTCAGTGAGGAGTATATACTGAGGTCAGGACCTAAATACATTGGCTTTACCTACTGCTGAGCGCCAACAAGCTTTAAAACTGTCAGCCTGTCCCTCTCTCCTCTGCTCCCTCACTCGTCCTTCCTGTTTGTTCTGACACTATCCTTCTTCCACATTATGTCTCTTTGTGTTTACTGACAGGTATCTTCCCAAAAAAATGTAGGCTACATCACAAATTGGAGTGTCAAGGCAAACTTGGCATCTATTGACTCACAGAATACAGTTATATTGGTACTGAAGGTGCTTGAATTGCTTGTTTTGCACGACCAACAATCCAAAACCTGAAGATATTTAACTAACTAATTACTGACTTAAACGACTAAAGATGTCGATTAACTGCCTAATCGTTACACACATCAAGACATTTTTATTTTAAAACACTCGTGATGATAAACTGCCAGCAAGCCTGATGTTAACCAATAATCTCATTAGATGTTTGAGATCCACAGGCCTTTTTACAGCAGACATTCGTTGACTTGACTTGTCATAACAGGGAAATCAACAATGACTCTGTTCAAGTGTTCCAGGAAGGCAAGTCTGCTCACATCAACCTGCACAGCCGTGACTATCTCACCCACGGTCATTTTTCTGTTGGTATAAGTAAGCTGGCTATGCAGGAAGAAGGCGTCAACATTTCTGGATCCACCTACAAACATCTGATCGGTGGACTGTTTCTCCAACCTGCGGAAACACAGCAGTCCAATCAAACAACGGCAGTGGGTCAGAGGTGTTGAGCGAAACATATCTGCCAATGACAACTGGTAGTGTTTGAACATGACTTAAAGGGAGACAGAGTTGCTATGCCAGAATTGTGAATTAAATACATTTTCAGCAGCAATACAAATTCCTGTAGAGTGGTGACTCAAAGATCTTTGGCCACGCTGATTAGTGGAGAGTCTTTAAACCAACTAGCTACTGGATGATATCTGAAGTGGGGCCAATGTACCATCTTTATTTGTCACCATCCCTTTTGGAAGTAGGATTTTAAGTAAGGTAAAATGTATGCAATATACAGAATATAGGGTGTGATTGTAAAAATAATGTAAATGTATTCTCTTAGGGAGGATACTTAAAAATATATTGTACATGTTGAAATGCACGTTTATACTATAACACTGTTCTCATTTTCTGTGTTATTCAAATGTTCTTTCATTTGGCTGAATGTTGTTACGAAGCAGCTGTTCGTGTTATTATTGGAGAAACATCCAGTACTATAGAAGAACAACTGTCTCTTGAAAAACTCAAAATTGTTCTCCTACACTCACTGCTGTGACGATGGATGGAGCCCCGCGGGCATGTCAATGCGCCGCCGTCAGAACTGAGATGTGAGTGACAGGAAGGCGAGGAGCAGACGGGGATGCATTTGGTGTCTGATTCTGCAGAAGACACGAGTAAACCCCACAAGCTGCTGTTGAATGTTTTCCAGTGATACTGCATTGGCCACTGTTAAATCTTTAATAGTTTACCGGTAGTGTGATGTCACTGTCTCAGTGCTCTAGTTTGCTTTAGTGGAAGTCTTGAACCCACCATTAGAAAAGAGCATTTAAGGGGTTGGAAAGGAGGCTTAACCATCACAAGCTGTGATTGCATCTGTGCCAGACCTGGGTTAATACTCATCCATCCATCCATCCAGTATATTCCTCTCAAATACCACAGTGTAGAGGAGCAGCGATGCCTGAAGCCTTTTAAGGGAGTGCAGCACCCATAAAGGATTCCATCTGCACTGAATGATAAATGATTCACCTGTTGAATTGGAAAAAATGGTTCAAATCCAATCTAATAATGGGAGTCAGACAGGGCTGGTTTCTCTGGTGATGGAGGTCAATGCAGGGTGAAGATATGATGCTGGCCCTGAGTGGAGGCTCACAGGCATGGGGGTCTTCTTTAGTCTTGTCAGTAGAGTCAAAAGTACAGTTAACGTGGACAAAACATGTTTAATTTGATGCTGAAGAAACGTTGATGCACATGGATAGGCTGTGTGACAACAAAAAGCTGTTACCCACTTTACAGCATTGTTCCTGTCTGCTTTCCTTTACAAAGTTTTACCACTTATTGGCCCAACGGCTCATTTACTCTTCGCTGATTAATTAAAGCAATTGATTGGCTGGAATAATCGCCTCGCTGAAAACCATGCCCTAATTAGCTGTAAATTGAAAAGTATCAACGACTAAAGCAGCGTCTGGGCAGATGTAGACCGGAACATTATGGAAATTAAGCAAAGATTTCCAAACTGTTTCTCTTTCATTTCTCTTCCTTCCTTTTCTTTTCCCTTGCTGTTCTCTGTTCCAGCTGGTGGAGTGCCAGTGAATGGAGAGGAGGATACATTATGACCCCCATGGGGCTTTGAAAGTGCCAATACGAGCCAAACTTACAGTATAATCTCAGAAAAGCAAATGAAGTCTTCACAATTTTCCTCAGCTGACCCCGTCCTCTTGCCATTCATTTGATATTACTCACTGTCGTGTAGCCCACACTGTCAATTCCCCTCATAACTATGAATATCACATATAAAGGTGTTCAGGTGAGTTTAAATACCACTCTGCAACTCATTCTACCTGCAATTCATCTGGCAATCGTATTAGCCTTAACGCTATACTTCAGTATTATGCACTGTATTCTGAATGTCTTTTTAATTATTACATTGGTACTAATTGCCCTCCTCCTTCCTTTTACTCTGCCCTCAGGACAAAATAAAAATAAGTGTATCTGCACACAATCATTTCCACAAAAACCTCACACACCCACTGTTACATATTATATATATATCTATATATGTACTGTATCTATACATATATACAACATATTATTCAGCCTGGAAACAGATTCTGATGCGTTACGATGTAGATGCGACAGCCTGCCACGACATATTGCTCATTATGCTCCGAATGGCAACAAATATTGCAACAAATACAAAATGTTTGAAACTTCTTTAACGAGACATCAATCCTTAACACAACCCTTGTCAGTCTGTGATGCTTTACAACATAGGGATAGCAAAATACTTAGTGTATGGCTTTTACAGTGTGATGGTATGATAATACATGAATGATGATATGATATAATGGCTGGTGAGAATGCAAACACCAGGACGGACACCGCTGAATCAACAGAGATCATCGGAAGCACTCCAGTGAGAGTCTGTTACGTGACATCTAACCTGAGTTTTCAAGGAGTCAGTAAGATCTCTGCTGTACAACATAAAGACAGGACCCCCCCTCCCCCCAAAAATTTAAGATTTGAGTTGTACATGACAGCTGTGAGGAACATTACATGGATGGAACCGGTGTTTGAAGTGTTGGCGTGTGTATTGGACGGTATCTAGGTACTAGGAGATATTGCAGATGTTCACAACAAATATGTATTTTACTAAGGGGACACCATCTGACTCTGTGTTGTCTTTGTGTCCTTTTGGAGCCAGGCCAACATTATTGTAAGGTTAACATAACATTACTTAGACTATCTTCCTTCAGAGAAAAGCAGGCTGGCAAGAGCAGGAACAGGTGAGCGTCACATGGTGCCCTCTGGGTAATGCAGTTTATTTAAAGCCATTATGAACGCCCCGGAGAACCTCACATGGAGGGAGCAGAGAAGAGCAGGCAGCTTGTGAGACGTGCCGGTGCTCAAGAAAAAGTCACCATACACCGAAGAGTAAAATGTAGCAGTGATCCGTACCGGTGAACACTGGTTCACTACGAGCACTGGATCAAATGGCAAAGATGACATGAGACTGGCAACAGCAACATCGGCTGTCTCTGAACACCAGACTAGAACTGGTCACAGCACTGATTGTGAAAGAGTCAAAGATCATTGCCCAGGAGTGAGTGGGCAGCTGCAGAGAGATTAAGGACGTTCACATCTTACGCCAAGAAACCATTTTTAAACAGACAGCGGTTACAATCCCCCGTTTACGACATGATGCGACCAAAGTTCCATACTAAGATCACGTTGTGACACATGATAGTTCGCTTTCTTGGCAACAGTTGGATGACAAGATCAGTTCCATCTAATGAAAATCGGATCTTTTCTTCACGGCTAAACAGCTTTCCTGATTACTGTTAGCATTGCTCCTCTCTGCTTTCCTGTGCAGAGTGTTAGCATCTTATTGGTCCAACGGCTCATTTACTGATTAATTAAGGCAACCGATTGGCTGGAATATTCGCCTGGCTGGATAACCATGGCCTAATTAGGTGTAAACTAAAAAGTATCAGAGATCAAAACATCGTCTGGGCAGACTGACTCTGTTCACATCATATCAATCATTTAAGCTAATCAGCTTTATAGTTTGGAATCATGAGCTTCAGTTTCAGACCAAATAGCTCATGAAAAATAAGGTGTGCAATATTAAGCAGGCTAGACCTGTTTTTTTCTTCTTCTTCTTCTTCTAAAAGATTTACTTTTTCTCTCTGGGTGACACGCTTGCTGCCTACAAAACGGGTTAGAACTCAGCTCACTCTTCTCAAGTTTCAATTAATCACTCTTCCGTAAGTGCAGACAAGATTAATTTATTTGTTCAAACCAGTGTCTCAACTGAAGAGAATGGGATTCTCATCTGTGATGCAACCCCGAGCTTTGAGATTTGATGTAATTGTAAGTGTATTTTTAGATGTAGATTCTGCACAGTGCAGCTTGGCGTGGGGTGCAAACTGAGTCACGGCTGTTTGAGGGAATCATCTGATGATAGAGCACATTTACAGAAGTAGGACAAGTTGATAATGGATGTAAGACTCAGTGCCTCAAGGGCATTGAGGCGTTCAGACTTGCTGGCCGTCACCTGTGCTCATTCTCCCTCTCCTCCTCCTCTTTACTTTATTTTTCACACCTGCAGAGCTGGAAGCTGTGACACCTGTGGAGACCGGAAGGCCGAGCCAAAGTTACAGAAACAAACCGGACCACTGCAAGTCTGCATGACGTAACAGCGTGTAAACAATGGAGACCGCTCAGGAAAGCTGGTCTGAGATCAGGAGGGCAGGGTGGTTCCGTGCAGATTTTAGGGGGGGGCGACTACAACACAATATGAACTTCCATCTGTCAGCTGACATCACCTCTGCTCCGTCTGGATGAATCACCCGCGGATCAGCAGAGAGGAGGGCGAGGAGCGCCGGTGACCGGCTGCAGCTCTCGGAGAAAACCAGATCCCATCAGTCATGAGCGCAGGCTGTTACGCCGCCAATCCGATCCAAGAGCGCAATCCTGGCACTCATTAGAAAGAACTACCACGTAAATGAGAGATCAGCCTCACAAAGATATATAACTGCAAATGGTCTGAACACCCACGTTTAAATAGCACCACAAACCTTGTTGGTGTAATCACATGGATAGACGCGCACTGACTGGATGACAGGTCGATCTATTCACTGCACAGAGCCAAACTCTTTTTCATTGAATGCCTGGCAGCAAGAAACCACGAGCCCTCTGTGCGCTCACACACAATCAGAGAAAACACACATTTGCATTAGTTGGCACATCCCCAGCCTCAGCCTCTCAGCCTGCTTGCTGCTCTTCGTTTAATCGCTCCTCTGCATGGGAGCAGATGGCATCACCTATGCCGTCCTCTCGTGGAGCAGGATGAGTGAAGCGGGCCTCGCACCTACCGTTCCCAGAGATGTGGTTCTCTACCTCGGCGTGTCCGGCCTGCCTCGTGGAGACACTAAGTTGCATGTAGAGTCCCATGTAATGTAAACTCCCCAGCAGCACCCTGAACGCCCCCATTTCTCTTCTGTTTTAATCTGCTCCTTCCCCCCTCTCCGTCTCTTTCTCGTCGGGTGGAGTGCACTTCGGGAAATCTTTCTTTTCTTTTTTTTTTTTCTTCTTCTTTTTTCCTCTCTTTATATCCAGGTGTCTTGTTCTGGCGAGGAATGCAGCGTGATACCTGTGAGAAATAAATAAATGAGGAAGTCGCTGCAGCCTCCCTCTATTCCAGTGGACTGACTGAGGCTCTGCCTCCGCTCAGTCGTCTCTACATGCGGCGGAGGGAGACTTCTCCCAAATGGGAAGTGCCGCGGCAGAGGGGAATATCTGATAGTAAAAACACACCCAGCAGAATTAAACTATACCACGTTACATTTGTCGCCAAGGAAATGCATTTTCTATTAACTAAAAGATTCAAAGCTCTAACATGTTGTTATTGTTGTGTTTTTATTAATGTTAACGAAATAATAAACAGAAACTTTTTTTTTTTTTTTTTTTTTACAGCCATGCGGTCTACATGGGCGTGCTTTAATCTTAGCATGTGTGTCAGGGACCACTATGACCACGTCATTAATTAATTATGACTCTTCTTGAAGTAAAAATAAATCTGATACAAAAGAAAAAGGTAAGAAGAAACCCGTTTTGCTGCTGGCTGGTAGCACCTTTAAGGGTTGAATAGATCCTGTAGGATACCTTTCTTTGTTTGGCTTAAAGGCTGAACACTTCTTTCTCAACACGTTTTTTTTCTTCTTCTATGAGCAATGGGATCTTACATGAACACACTATTTTCTGCCAATGCCAGAACACTTTGAGTTCTTCTTTTTCTTCTCACAGTTTGAAGTGGCTCATTCGTGGAAATGACTTCACTTACTTCTGTGCACCAGTAACACCTGAAACTCATGACAGGTGGTGGGTTGTTAGGTCACTGCCAATCAAACCTGATCAAGTCACACTAGTCATGTGACGTTTGTGAACAATACGATTCTTATGAATGGCTCTTTGGTATGAACGAAGGGAACCAAGTCATTCTTGCTGCATGCCGTTCTTTTTATGCTTGTGCCCAGATTTTACTGCCTGCCCTAAATCCACTCCCTCTTCTGTGAACATTGAGAAGCAGCCAGTCCCAGTGCTGCATAAATTGCACTGAAGGCGAGGCAACTTTATTTACCTAACACGTTTCACACAGAGGGTCAATTCAAAGTAGTAAATTCACTGCCAGCAGAGGGAAACGCCGTCACCCCGTGTAGAGTAATGTTTAATGCAGATCATTGACATTAGGTCTGGCAATAGGAGTCATTTGGTGCTGCTGAACCCAGTCCACACATACCAAATGAAATTATATTGGTGGGATGTCTAAGTTTGAACCTGGTCCAAATCCTCCTCTATCATTATTCTAGGGATCATTTTGCAGATAAACCAAGATAACCGCCCCCCCCCTAAAAAAACCAACGAGCCGTTCAAAAGGAATGGGGCCATAAGGTCTGGTACCCTTCAAAGAGCTGTAATTTCCATCCAAAAAGCCCACCCTCACTGTTCTGATAGTTTCTTAATAAGTCATACATATTTAATCTTACAGAGAAATACTTGATTTGAAGCCACGTTTTCAGGGGCTTTAAAGGTCAAAAACACACATTTGACCTCACACATCGTAAAACACACTTCAAACTAAACAGAAACTAAATTAAACTCACCAAAACGCATATAGTCTCTAAATAAATATAAAAAATGATTAACTATTATTATTATTATAATATCGTGAAACATTTGGAAAAAATAGCCTACTGATCTGTTGCACCCTTTAGATACTTTGGTTTTCTGTCATGATTTTACCAGTTATAGCTTTAGCTGATGGGGATGTTCAGTGTAAGAGTGCTTTAACCTTTTGTATTTTTATTTTTAATCGGTGTGTATGTAGACTAACAAGTCTAGTCTGGAGAGCTTTTGATGCCATGCAGCACAGAGGACCCCTGCTGTATCCAGTCCAGTAACTAGTGCTCTGCAGAGTGGGACGTCTAGTTTGAATGGGGGCTTTTAGCATTTCCTTTCATAACAGAGTGTTTGGCTCACATAACATTAAGAGAGCCCTCTTACTGTAATACACCCCTTCCATGGTTTGGACCTGCAGTGGGTGTTTGCCCAGACAATGGATGTCAAGGGGGAGACAGTGTCGTGCTGTAGCTGTGGTGTGTTGCTGTCCATGGTGCTGAAATGGAGTCTCATTGTTCACACTGAACAGTCAATTCAAAAGAATAGCAGCGCTATGATATGGGCTACTGGACTTTACAGTGTGTAAGTGCTTGTATAATTTTCATCGATCTTAAGCACACATCCCACAACAGGACAGCATCACCAGGGAGGATTTTGGCAAAATGATAAACAATATGTCTCATTTATTTAAAGGAAACAACCTAGAAATCCATCTGGATTTCTGCATTAAATGCTTTAATGTGTATATGTAAACAACATGCTTGTTATGGGTACGATTTACACAAAAATACATTTTTATAAAGGTCAGAACTGCAATATGGCAAGTTATTTTTTTATAATTTAATAAAAATGCTATAGATGCTCTTATTTTCCATGTTATTGGTCATCATCACATTGTGAGCCAACCTGAAACCTCTGCTTCACATTAGGGACAGCTGTAATATTTATACATGGCGTCTGTCATTGTGTCTTTACCTGCAAGCTATCCAGACCCCAAGACAGCGAACCAAAACTTAACATTGCAACCTCTATCAACAATTGTAACTTCTGCCTAATTTGCTGTCAGTATTTTGTTCAGTAGCCTTATGATGCTGTTCATTAGAAAACTTTAGACGGGCAGCCTTTTTAGTTTGCAATTTATCTCGAGGGTGTATTTTTCTTGAGAGCTTCCTGTCCATTGACACCATTCTTGTCAGATTTCCCTTCTTTTTTTCATTAATAGAGTTTTATGGGATTCCATTCAGATATAGTGGCACTGATCTTTAACGTTTTTGCACAGCCTCCCTGATCCCCTGAAATCTTTTGATTGAGGCACCTCACTGAACCAGGCATGGTGGGATTTTTTTTAAACAGGGCCAGAGATCTAGCTGTAACCCACATCTGAATGTCAACACTCTGATTGGATTACCTGACTCCAATTACCGTCTTTAATAAAAGCCATTATCCCAGACGTTCATGTGCTTTATTCAGTCCTTAAAAAGAGGAAAGAGAAAATTGCACAAACTGTTCCTACAACTTCACTTAACATTCAACAGTGATAAGAAAAAACCCCCCACAAAGGGTGTTAAGAATGGGAAGAAACAATATAGTTGATATTTTGATTCTATTGCGGGCTGTGATGCCTTTATGATGAACACCAACTGGTGGTCAGTTTACCTCTGGGGACGCATTAGGGGCCATTTACTGGGGCATGTGCCTTAGCAATATTTTGCAATGCCCCAGTAAAACAATCATGGGAAATGAATGTGTTTTGGCAGTGTCCAATAACATGTAGGGAGTGAGAGTGGCCAATTTGGTGGAGAAAGCTTATACAGCAGCTGAGCTCAGGCCCTGTGCTGACTGCTGCTGCAGCAATTAGCAGCTTTGTTTGGAGCCCATGAGTTTGAGGGATGACAGCTTTGCGTGAGTGAACTCGTATAATTGCGTGGTTGCAAGGCACGGTTGACGATGCTGAGGAATAAAGGAAAATTCTTAATCAATCTCAGCTCTAAACATTGCTACTATCTGCATGTACATAGGCACTGACCAACCATGACATTTAGATTTCAGCGTTGCAGGAGATCCTTCTGTCTCAAGAAACAGAGAAATCTGCTGTTTTTCCCTCTCCACTTCCCTTTCCCTCTAGAGTCTACTTCTTACTGCAGTTAAAGCAATCCTAAATCTCCACTTAATCGTTGCTGTCATTCAACAATTCAAGCATGTCCGGTTCAGGTCTCCCACTGTCTCCTCCTTTAGCCATTAATATAGGAAGATGCTGTTGGTAGCCAGTCCAGGCTTGCCTTATACCCTGTCAGCATCATTACACAAACTGAGTGTCAACGATCTGTATGCTGTCTATATGTCAGCTTCGAGTCTTACTGTATGTGACAAACGCTTGTCACATACAGTGATCACACCTGGCAGCAGACACGCGTGGGTGCCATCTATCCCACTTATCATGCTTATTTTAGCTGTCCTGATGGGGGATGCCTCGCTGACTTGACCTTGAAGTTTGACAAAGACTGCAGACTGTCTTAACTGTGTTGAGCTTTAAGGAAACGGAGAATAGGGGACTATAAAATGTAGGTAGGTGTCATATTAGCAGTGTCACAACAAGCTTTTTTATATACCTCTGCTAATCAGAGAACTTACAGAACAGATGCGGCATGGTGTGCAGTTAGCTACTGATGATATAAAAACATCTCTAGAATAAACTTTGTTAATGGCGCTAACTTGCAAGCTGGGAGTACGCAAGCCAGCTAGGACATTTAAAGAAAGCTTTTGTAACACTTTGTGTCTAGATCCTTGTGTTGCGTTCTTTACTGCATGATGCTGTTGGTGATTGCTGGACAGTGAAAGGCAGGTTTGTTTTCAGAGATGTTGAGATACAGGTTCCTTCTGATGGAAGTACATTCTAACAAGACTAAGAGTCTACAGTCATGCTAGTGGCTATGCGAGCCCGTACTAAAGCACAGTGGTGATTAAAGCTAAATGGTAACATTAGCAGGTCCTGGAGGCCTGTATACACCAAAGCTTTAAGTTGCAATGTCCCCGTTTTACACACTTTATCAATCCCTGTTCTTACGCTAAATAACAGAATACCGTCTCCTGTCAGTCCCTACTAAAAGAGAGGAGCCCAGAAGCACAGCAGTGCACAGTGTTTGCACTCAGTCATTCGGAAAATACAATTATTCTCCTTCCCCTCGGCTGTGAAATTGCTGTACAACCGCTGTTAAACACGCCACAGTCATAATCACTGATAAGAGATGCATGGGGCTGGGCCTCTGCTGCCAATACAATATGCAAACGACGCCCTGCCATTCCACCCAACTTGTTACAGAGCGATATTAGACTTTGTGGAGACACTTGAAAAAGGCAAAAGATGTCACAGCTGTCAGTGAGCGATCCCCCATTCCCTCCCAACAACTCCTGATTCCTGCCAGGGTTATGGTCAGGAATCCAGAGGGGGCGTGACTAAACGAGTGATCAATAACATACTATTGACAAGACGCTAACACAACTGGATGCTGCGTCTAGTTCATATCGGAGAGAGTTTAGAGCTACCTACTTTAAACTACACTCAAGGTCCTCTTACTCGCTTGTTCGGGAGATTTCAACCATTTCAAATGTTCTTTATCAGGCGCTGTTTGCTTAGTTGTTATGGATCTGTAGATTTTGAAATTCTTAATTATCCATATATATTTATACTGCACAACATAAAACCTAAAAAACTAATTACAATGCATTAAAAATACTTCAGCAAGACAAATGTTTCAATTTCTTGTAATATAAGGTTTTGTTCATATAATCTAACATATTTTAAGAAAACAGCTCTTTCTTAATCATATCAGACTAAAACTGGTGGGTAAGCTCTTCACTGCAAGTCTGCGCAAAACATTCTCTTCCATTTCCTCTCAGCCTCAGAATGCATCGTGTAATTGGGAATGATTTTTTAAGTATAAAGGAAGCAAAGACACAATGACGTATGGTGCACAGGACAGGGAGAATAATACAGTAGGTTTGATTGTGTATACAGCTCTACCATAATACACCTCCACATTGATGTGTGTGAACAGCGTCACAAACAAAAACAGCAGTGGGCTGAGAGCTCCGGGAGGCTGCTGAGATCTCAGCAGTGGGTGGGTTCAGACAAATAAAGAAGAAGCAGGTCTGCCTTTCTGTGAGAATTCTCTCTCTGCAACGGAAGCTGCAGATAAAGGTTTGGTGTCTCCATCTGTGCCTCTGTGCAGCAGCAACCAAGCGTAGGCATAATGAAATTCATGTGCATCGGCGGGTAGCAACAATCTGTGCCAATCGCACTCACTAAACCGTGACATTAATCAAATCAACCAAACATGGAATCGGGATTTTATTAACCAAATGTTTTATTAAAAAATATTTTACACGTAAATCCCAAACAAACAAACCAGGTAAAGTGGGAGAGCCGAGGGAGAGATATGAAGTCTGCAGATCTCTGCAAACTCTCTCCTTAATCATCCCAGTGTTCAACGCCACGGTACAGAAAATAAACAGCACTGAAGCTCTGACTGCATCTCATGTTCGCTGTGTGTTTTAGACGAGCTGTAATCTTCGGCTCTGCAAACTCCACTCCCGCTGTTTCTATAGAGAGTTTCTATAGTGAGCAGGTTCACGTGCACAGAAACCACAGCATTTTAACCAGTTCTCTGGGACGGGAAAAGTGTGTTTTTTTTAGATGAATTTAATTAATTAAAATTACAAATGAATTATACATTAGTATTTCTGATGATGAGTTTCCTTTCCTTCCTGTTTTCTTTGTCACTGGATGTAGGCAAAGGGGTAAAGGTAAAAGCAGGTTGTTTGAAAAAAGGTAAATAACAATGGATTGCTTTTAGGAGACTTGTAATGGCAGTATACACTCATAACACACTCAGTTATGTTACAGAAATACAGACCACTACCTTTTGGTCCATAGGCTCAATGTCACCATCAGTCCCAAAACAGAACAGTGGGGCTTTAATGTTCTCACGTGTAAAAACATAGTGTGTGTGTGTGTGTGTGAGAGTGAGAGTGAGAGTGAGAGTGAGAGAGAGAGATTAGAAGTTGTCTACAAGGTCCATGATCCTCTTGCGCTCAGCCTCTTTGAACTCGTCACTCTTCCCATCTCCGATGCTCTCCGCGTACTCTGTGGAAAGACAAAGAAAAGTCAGAGGACTGGTTGACTTGACAGCTGTTTGACTTGTGAGGCTACAGAGAACATCCATGGAGCCAGAAATTCACGAGATCAAACCCACAGCACTGAATGGATGATTTGGACAGTGCTGTGCATTCTGCAAAAGAAGAACGAGCTTCAGTTACTTGATCGGTAAAAATAAGGAGTAAAAGGTGAAATGATTGATTTATAATCAAATTAGTTGTCGATCAAGTTTCTGTCAATCAGGCCCTGTCTCAATATATTTTGCCCACAGGCCTAGAAACCAACCAGTTAGCTACTATCTGTATGTTTATGCCAAAATATACAGCACCAGTCTGGTTTGGACACTTTCCCATTCAAGTGAATGGAAAAGTGACTAAAAACTTTTGACTGGTACAGTATTTAAATGCATGATTCTCTTTACAAACTGGAAGTTGTGTATATAATGAGAGGAGGCCCAGATGAATGTGAAGTTGGTCTGAAATGTCTACGATGAAAAATTGGCAAAACTTGTAGCAAGATGTGTGTGTGTGTGTTTAGATTTGACTGAGTTATGACTCTTAGAAGAAACTGTTACATTTATGGTGAAGTGTGTCAATTGGGAGACAGGTGTCCCTGGGGTGAATACTACTGCAAAACTTGTGATGTTTCAGTTGGTAATCCAGCTTTGTTCCTCAGTTTGAAATGTGGCCTATTTAAAATACAGAATAATAAGAAAGAAGAGGTGAAGAGATGCTGTGACCTTATCTCAGCCTTTCACTCTGATCTAGACAGTCTCTAGTCTGTTCATCACTTTGTAACAGAAAGTGATATTACAAGATGTTTCCATGCTTATATATGGTGACAGATCCCTGGACAGCAGCTGTACTGAGATCTGTTGTCTGGCTGTGAACAGTAACTAGTCCGGGTGTGCTGCGGAGTGCTCGTACGTCATTGTGTGACATGAGGACAAGTCAGTGTTTGACTGTTTTCTTTATTTGGTACATCTGCCTCCCACGCAAGGCCTTTGAGACTGTCCGACGGTCGATTTGAGAGTCTAATGTGCAGAGAGAGAGAGCTGCAGCTGCCCCGGTGGAGTCCGGGGCGCTCGCTCGGTCTCTCAGCCCGCCTCTGAGGCAGGGATTACACATTAAACCCAGGGATGTCAAGACAGAAAGATGAAAAACACTACTTTTTCATCCGGGGGGCTTTCCTGACAAGAGCATGATGGGTTTAGAAGGACGAAACATGGCTGTCAAAAACAGCAAGAAGCCTTTGTTTTCTGATGGGGAGGGATGTTTTTAAGATATTAGACAGTATATAAAGTATACGGTATACGGACATAAAGGGCCTGAGGAGGGACTGAAGAGATATTGTGGAAGAGCACTACTTGACTGTGAGTGCTGAAAGAACACACACACATATATTTACATAGATTATTCTGGTTTGTTACAGCTAGGGTCTTATTTGTGTAGATTTGGCCTTGATTTAGAACACATGATAATATTGTACACGCCAGTGCTGAGATCACATTTTGCATCTTCAAGTTGTGGGCCTGATGTGTAAATTAAATGTTTCAGATCCCCCCCCAAATAAATTTTAGTTCCAGGGTGTCAGGCCACAAAATAGGAAATATGGCAAAGGGGTGAAGTCACATCAATTCTTCATACTTTTCTCACATCAACATTTTTATTAATCACTCTTAGATGGAACCGCAAACAATTCAAACATCGAGGCACCACAACCGTACACCGCTTCTTTGTAACGGTAGCAACTAAAGGTTCGGTGTCTTGCCCAAGGACACTTTGACATGTGGACAGGAGGAACCGGGGATCGAACCGCCAACCCGAGGATGAATGGACGACCCGCTCTACCTCCTCAGCCACAGATGTTAGTTTTATTATGTAAATCTTAATCTCAGAAGTAACTAGTAACTTTGACTGTCGGATAAACATAATTTCTCTCTGACATTTAGTAGAGTACAAGTAGCATAGCATGGAAACGTACCTCAAAATTGCAATTAGCTACAGTACTACAGTAAATGTACTTAGCTACTTGACAGCATGGCAGAGGAGTACAGAAACCAGGCAGCTATGTATTTAAGTCCCGAGCAACATCAGATTTCAGCAGAGTTGGAAGGCAGGCAGACCAAAATAGTACGTGGAAAGTTTCCTGAGATATGAGTTTTCAGTTGAGGTCAGAAGACACAATGTGACAGTAGTTCCCTCCATCATTGGGAATTCGGAGGAGAGACGGGCTAAGAAAGACAACAAAGTTATAAAAGTGTGATGCTGGACCACTATCTGGATGTATGGGGGTGTAGACGTGCTTCGTGGCACAGAGATATGCAGCCGTGAATCAGCAGCACCAGGGATTTGAATCCACAGAGGTGTGGGATGTTACTCAACTGAAAAATGGCAGAATTTTAAGGTTGACTGAGAAAAGCATGTAAGGGGACAGTGAGAGCGACTCAGCAACATGAAAACCTACAGCCTCTTTCATTGCCAGCCTGTCATTGTGCCCGCGTGTGTGTTTGCGTGTCTATAAATGGCGGTGCAGTCAGCCACGCAGACAGAAAGGTCAGAGATTCTGTGACTCTTCAACTCTCTGCAGAACCTTTGCTTTGGCATGCTGATACTCTCCGATTCCGTCACCACGGCAACGCGGCAGAGGACAATACAGTACTGAGCATCGCCATTACTCAGGTCAGTGACTGGGACTGATCTGCCATGAGTACAAGGAGAATGATTTCCAAGAGCAGTCTCTGCCGCAGCAGCCAAGGAGAGGGACACACTGTAGAACTTGAAAGTGTAATTCAGACTGTGGTCGAGGCACCAAAACTCATTTAAAACACTAACAGCCTGAAACTGCCCTGATTCAGCTGCACAACGATGACCCTGTAGTGTGTTAATCTAACCGCCGTGTTTCCGATGTGTATGTGAAGATTCAAGACAACAGGCACTCAGAGGAGCGAGGTCTGTAATCATGCATATTGCAAAGATTTCTCTACAATTTGACCGTCAAAAGGACACCTTGAGAAAAACCACCAGCTAATATGCACGGCAGCGTTTAGCCAGCCATCTGTGGAGCATTAACAAGTACAGCATGTGCCAACAAATAAAAAGAGCCATACTGTCGCACTGGGTAACATATTACTTCATTAATATGAATACATTTACATCACTGGAGATAGTTCTGTGTCGGGCAGATGCCACTGCACATGCTCAGACCCGGGTTCTGTGTTTCTATCGATTTGCTAATTTTGTAGAGTTTTCCAGGTGAACATGCATTATACATACAATAGTTGGAGTTCTGTGAGACCAAAGTTGTTTTTTGTTGTTGTCATATAATAAATTGGTTGTAAAAAGATAACAAAATATGTTTTTATTGAATTAATGATTTGTAACAGAATCTCTAAAGGCAAGAGTCTGAGTGTACTACTCAGGAGGGATACATGGCATACAGTTACTCTAACGCAGGTCCACTGTCACAAAACGATGGATCCCACTAGGGTTATGAGTAAAAACACTGTCTGGCGCACTTAACGGAAATACACTGAGGGTAAAGGCGTCAGTGTGCTTCATTAGACGACACGCTGAGGGACGTGTGTCTGACACTTTCTCTAACTTTCGAAAATCAATGATCCGACATTCATGGAACGTCACACAGAATGCCAGGATCAAATGTCTGGAGCAGGTCGAACAACAAACTCGTTTGTACAAACATATATATATATATATATATATATATATATATATATATATATATAAACTGAACATGTACACACCCGCACAAACTCTCAAAGATATGTTAAAATGTAAAAGAAATATGTATATACAAACACACAAACAAAAAGAAATCATGTTAGTTAAGGGAACACATTCCCACACACACACACACACACTGGAGAATTGCCATGCTCGCTGGCACTGCCATGCGTGACGGAAGCCTCTATCTACAGTGGTACATGCCACAGAGAGCCAGAGGGTGTGTGAACGGAGGCTTGTCCTCAAGCTTTTTCCCGACAGTGATACAGGAAGGATGGATGTCACATTGGGAAGAAAATAACACACCTGCTCGGTCTTTGAAAACCAAACAGAAAACAAATGTGGCACGACAGGAAATCTTTTGCAGAAAAAGAATGACTGACAGAGAGAGAGACTGCTCCTCTTACAATGACAATATGATTGAATTACAGTTCATATTTGCATGCCAGGATGATATTATTCATAGTATTTTATTATATTCCAACACAACCACTTTTGCAAGCAAACAGAATGGGCTTGCTATTAAACAGCCTTACCAAGCATTACCAACATTTCCCCCTGAAATGTTGCTTCCTTGCCAGGGTAAAAAAATTTGATTTCTTTTAAATGTGTGTCAATAAAATGCTTCTCTGAAAGTAATATGAGTTGTTTCAGGTACTGTGGGAGTATTGGTATTGATATTTCAGCTGACCCCTGGCATCAGACTGGTTCGAGGGGGATGTGGAACGTCACCTCTATGGTGGGGAAGTATCCCAAGCTGATGCGGGAGGTGCAGCGGTACAAACTAGATACAGTTGGGCTCACATAAACGCACAACGCTGGGTCTGGATCCAAAGTCATGGATAGGAGCTGTAGTTTGTTTGGAGTATCTGGCCTTCTTGGAGTCTGTGGGTGGGGTACTAGAAAGGATACCGCCTAGGGACACTATACTTCTGCTGCGGGACTTCAGTGCTCACGTGGGTAACGATGGAGAAGCCTGGAGCGGCGTGACCAGGTGGAACAGCCTACCCGATCTAATCCTGAGTGGTGCTTTGTTACTGGATTGGCCATGACTTCTTGATAAAAAAGATACTCAAAGCAACAGTTGTGCAGCGTGTGATGTGACTGAATGAATACTGTAAAAGTAAATCTGTAAATTATGCAAATTATGTTTTATATTTGAGAAATGACAGCACTAAAGAAAAAAAAGTGACTTACCTCTCATGATGTGGCGCACTACTTTGACAGAGCCTCCTCTTAGGTTGATAATTTGATGGACCCTCTGCTGCAGCTATATGCAAAAAAATGAATAAATCATGAGCATACTGTAGTTTTAAAGTCGTACTGAAATTCAAATTGATTTTTTCTAAGAAGTCAGCATACTTCTTAGTTGGTGTTTGATTTGACTTGTTTAATTATTACATTAAACTTCTTCAGAAGGTCGGGACTTTTGTGTCTGACTGACATGCTGGTACTGTTATTTGATTGGTGCAATATCTGTGTGGGCGGACACTAAAAAGCATTTGTCATTTCACTTCAATTCAAGTTAAGTGCCAGAGGGAACATCCACCTGGAGGCTTAAAGCTCCGATTTCACAGAGCCGTTTGTTTTTCTTACACAAAAAGTGAAGCAATTCAAATTTCTATTTGTCTTTAATAACTGACATCAATGTAAACTGGGAGGCATGGTGGATATCAAACGAAATCTCAACAGGATGTTCTGTTGCTTTTTAAACAGCAGGTACAAAGTGTTGTAAAACTGAAACAGCAAACGCAGCAGGAGAGTCCAGTGAAACCCCGACGTGGTGAAGTGAATGAGCCACTTGGCTGCAGCGCTCATAAAAACCATCTGACTCCTGTCTGCTTTTATAGCTCGTCTGATCGCATGTCCTAACAGTAATTAATCAGGGAGAAATCTCATTTGGCAGACCAGCGTCAGTGTGTGTGTGTGTGTGTGTGTGTGTGTGTACCTGTGATATCCCTGAGTTGCTGATCTCCACCATAATGTAGCAGATCAACTGAAGGACAAATAGTCCGGCATCCAGGCGGCGAAGGTAGAACTCATCCTCCAGGCTGTCATCTAGGATCTCCCCCCGACGGACCATCTCCTGCACACACACACACAAAATAATAATAATTTTAAAAAACACTCGTCTTTATGCATGACGAGGTGAATAAATCACTATTTAATTTGTAAATTAGCGGTTTTCCGAAGTCTTCCCTTCCGGTCCTCACTAAAACGCAACCCCCAAACTTTTCAAACACTAGAAACGGGATAATCAGCGTTTTCAAAAGTCTCACTTTTGGGGGGTTTGAAAACACGTAAACATCGCTACGTCATACGTTTAAAAATGAAATCGTATTAGTGTGGATGTAGCCAGTTTAATTTTTCGGCTTTTTTCTTCACACATCCATTTTTCTCCATTGATCAAACACAAAATAATTGATTTCACAGCTAAGCAAAAAGTGGGGGCACTGCTGCTCACACTCACTCACACATACACACACTTGCATGGTTATCCATCTTAACAACCCTGTCAGTATGCCAATAACAGTGCTGCCAATACGCACACAGCCCACATTAATCATCATTAGAGATTAAGAAGCAGACCTGAAGGGGAGAGGGGAGTCTGGAGTCCAAACCATTGGAGTACAGAAATACAGACACTGGGTTAAGTGTTTTGCTCTCAACAGTCCATGTCTCAGCTCACTTTTAAAAAGTAATTTAATGCAATTATGTAATGGATTCAATAGAACATTTTATACATAAACTAAATAAAAAGAAACTCAGTATGTACGGACACATTCAATCTACATACTTCAGGTCTACCTCATAAAAATTCTTTATCGACATGTTTTTGATTCATGTACCCACGTAGGCTCAATCTGTATCGGTTTCAATCTGAGAAGATAACAAAACACTCAAAAAAAGAGTGCTACAGGATGCGACACAGTAAATCAAGAAAAAGGGCAACTTTTCAAACCGTCCCTAATGAAAACAAATAGCTTTCAGCGTCAAGCTAAAGGGTACCACACATGACATTTACATCCCAATGATTCAATCTCGGAGAAAATTAAAAACTTTCAAAAGGCCTTATCCTTAAAGATCAATTACAGTGTAAAATCCAATTATAGCTGTGAAGTTCAGCTCATTAACATGCCTCAATCAAAGGGCAACTCCCGAGGATTACAGTAAAAGACTATTCAGCGAAAACCATTTGAGCTGCAGGTTGCAGAGCTGGGATTCAAAACAACAACACCGCCTTCTGAAAGCATGGATGTCATCCTGATGTCATTATTTTATCCTGGGAGAAGAAAAGACGAGCGGATACGACGTCAGAACAAAGCCCTTCTGTACAATACCAACTGTAAAAGATGCTTGTTAAAGATGCAAAACAATGCAGATAATTAAATCAAGAACCTTTAATAAAGCCATTGAATGTAGGGCATTTGTCTCTTCTGTGTCTATCGGGTAAAACACTGGCTGAGAATTCTGTTTTATTACAAAGCGGAGAGTTATCACATTGTAAAATAGTCCCAAAGCCTGGCCTTGTCGCTGTCAACTAGCCCACATTAAAGATGCAAAAAACTTGAAACAAAGCTATTTGAATATAAACTGTGTTTTCCTCTTTCCTGTAGGAAAAAAGATTAGCTCAGTTTCCAGGACAACTCCGCTCATTATTCTGAGCCAATACGGTAGCTTGCGGCAAAGTTACACAAATCTCACAATCCAACTTCAGCAAAAGACACAATACACAGGACGTAGGCCTAAATGGATAATAAACAGGACACAATCCATGCATGTGGCCCCTGAGGGAGAGCGAAAAACAGCATGCACATACACAGATCTACTGTGTTTGCATTTTCTCCCGCTGTTTCAATCAAGAAGCAAGTCTGTATTCTGTCATCCTCATTACTGCACATGGCCACCACTGCAAAGAGGAGCTGGAGGCATTTTCTGAAAGGGCCTTGGACAACTAAATTACTGTATAACCAAATGTAACATATGAAACAATGTGAGTGCAGCTTGGTCTATGTTGTGCGTACTGCAAATGCAATATAGTTTGTCAGCAATCAGAAATTCATTATGAGACAAGATAAAAGAAGCATCAAGACAGCAACCTCCCAACAACCCGACACAGTTGTAGCACCTGAACACCTCACGCTGCTGTTGAGAATGGATGAAAACTAGTTAGCAAGCTAGCATAGACGTCTAAATAGTCAGCTAAAAGTAATGGATAAAGGGTTTCAATACTTAGCTAAGAATGGATAAACATTTGAAATAATCAGCCCAAAGCTACAGATAAAGAGTTAAAAAGAATTAGTTCAAAGCAATGATTCAATTATTATTAAGTGAAATAGTTGGGTAAAAGTAATGACTAAATGGTTGAAAAAATAAGCTAGGAGAGGATAAGCATTTGAAATATGTAGCTAAAGGTAATGGATAAACTAAATCCTCTTTTTGTAGCTACTTAACATTCACTTTAAAATCAACTGAACATGATGGGAACCTGGATTCACCACTATATCCTACTGTTGTTGGCTTACGTTACTGACTTCTAACATACTGAATGCAAAACAAGATTTAGATGTGATGTAACACATTGGCATTGTATTTTTCATGTGGCCCTGCAGTCTGAGGCTCTGTTTGGTTATTTACTGCACAAAGAATCTGCCCAAGAGGGAGATGTGCTTGTCAGAATGACAGAAAAGGAGAATGCTCGGGATGGGGACACTCCTCTTGAGTATTAACTTGGCAGGGACTAATATGGTATTAAGTGCTTCATCAGCTCCACCTCTAAAGGCGAAAGAACCTACCCAAATGCACACGCAAGCCTTCAAAAGCTCAGCAACGTGATAAGTGGTTGAGCCAACTACTGTCCATACCAACAGCTTAGAAAAAGCCAATCTCTGGCACCAATCAGAGGTGTAACAAATGCAGAACACCTTGTCGTCGCAGTTGGAAGTTGTGCTTATGTCTCCTTAAGTTCTTATATAGCCACACACTTAAAACCTTGACTTTATTGCCAAAGAAGTATTTTCAAATACAATTGCTTAGCTTTTTTATTACTGATGATTCAACCAGAGGGGGTTTCATGTGCATCAAAGCCTTAAAAGTCCTCCACCTAACATTGTCTATGAGGGACATTTACTTCTGTAATCCTTGACCCCCACAGTAACTCCTCCCATGTAGCTAATCTATTGCAACAAGTGGACTCGCCAAGGAGAGAAAGAAAAAAACAACATTTTCAAATAAGGTATTAGACAAGTAAATTACTGCGCCCTCCAGGGAGCCTCACTGTAATGGAAGGGACAAAAGATGTTGAACACACATGATGAATCAAGCCGGACCTTTGAATCTGTACGGGGAGGGGAAGGCTTTGAACAATGACAAGTGCATTAAATATTCATTATTGTGAGCAAGTGAACATCTGGGTTATTAAAACCCGAGCCGACGCACGCAGTGTGGCAGCATTCATTACAGCGGAAGAGTTTGGTCCACTCGTGAGTTTTGACATTGCGGCCACCATCTTTTGTGTTGCAGCTCGGTCCCTCTGGCAAAAACACCGGACAGAAGAAGCAGAGAAAGAATAACGCGTTGAGGGGAGGGATTGGACAAGTCAATTACTGCAACCTCAGGGGAGCCTGGCAGCTTGGCTACAGTACAGGCGAAGTAATAAGCAGTGATTTTCAGTCTCGGTCCTTTTATTGTAACTCAGCTGCTTTGTGCGTGTGTGCTTTTGTGATGAGAAGCGCATGATTCATGGCTGTGTGTATAGTGTGAGCGTTGTGCATGTTAGAAATCATGCATGTGTGTTTGTACCTGTGTATGACACGCGTGTAAGAAATGAGTGAGAGTCTTTGAACAAGAACCTTTATCTGGGTGTGTTTTCCTTAATGAATGTGTATCGGGCTTTGTATGATTGTGTGTATGAGAGAATGTGTTTGTTTTCCTGCGTGTGTGTGTGTGTGTGTGTGGTTATTTGTGCTTTATTTTCCGCTGGGATGCTTAGATGCAGAATTACGGTGATTTCTTTGTCAGCACTTTGCAAAAACCCCACTGTGACTGTGTGTGTGTGTGTGTGTGTGTGTGTGTGTGTGTGTGTGTGTGTGTGTGTGTGTGTGTGTGTGTGTGTGTGTGTGTGTGTGATGTAATTCTTTTTAAGAGTATAAATAAA